>JAKCPI010006257.1:0-94641 GCA_023213315.1 Euborellia annulipes
AAATAAATCCAAGAAACTATCCCCATCTACAAAAATATAAATCTAGCAGATCCTGAATATTTTTCTCCCAAATAAAATCGATTTTGTCATTGGCGCCGATCTCTATGGCCAAGTGATAAAAAATAAAATCATTAAAGGTCCTGAAGATACACCTTCAGCAATCGAAACCATTTTTGGTTATGCTATTCTTGGAAAATGTTCTAATGTGAATTCGTCAAAAATATTTAATCCTATTTATTTAAATATAAATATAGATCCTTTGACCGACATCAATAAAAATATTTCCCGTTTTTGGGCCATCGAGGAACCTCCTGAACAATTCATTGAAGATCCTGAGAATATAAAAGCGGAAAATATTTTTAAAACATCTTATCAAAGAAACGAAGAAGGAAGATTCATTGTTGCACTTCCATTTAAAATCCTTCCAGACGCGTCTCATTCACGACATATCGCCTTAAACCGATTAAATAAACTATTTAATCAATTTAAAAATAATTCTAATCTTTATCACGAATATAAAACAATTTTTAATGACTATCTTCTGAAAGGTTACATGACCGAAGTGCCTTTCACTCATGATGCATATTTTTTATCTCATCATCCAGTTTATAAACATCAAACACCCCAATCTTCCCCTCGTATCGTGTTTGATTGTTCACTAAAACTAAATAATAACTTATCTTTAAACGATCATCTTATCACTGGACCAAAACTTCAACAAGATATTTTCGATATTATTTTGAAGTTTCGGCTTTTTCCCATCGCCTTCACGTGTGATATCTCTAAAATGTATTTACAAATTTTAATCAGACCCGAAGATAAAAAATATCAACATATTTTATGGAAACCTGAAAAAGATGCCCAAATCAAAGAATATCAATTAAATACGGTTATTTTTGGCCAAACTTCATCTCCTTTTTTGGCAATCAGATGTTTACAAGAACTTGTTCATCTGGAAGGGGACAAATATCCGCTAGCCAAAAATGCAATCTTCAACAATCTTTACATCGATGATTTCGCCACTGGGGCGTTTTCTGAACAAGAAGCGTGCCATTTACAAGAAGAATTAATTTCTTTATTAAAGCTAGGCCAATTTGAACTAAAGAAATGGTGTAGTAATAATAAAAAAATTATCAATAAAATTGATCCCAACGATTGCCAAGACGCTGTATTATTGGATCGGGATTCAAACGGCATTAATATTTTAGGCTTAAAATGGATACCAAAAGAAGATTATTTTACATATGACATTGAGCCTATAAATCTTATCTTCACCAAACGGGCTATCTTGTCCACTATCGCAAAAATCTATGACCCTGTCGGTTATCTCTCACCTGTAACAATCTTAGCTAAAGTGCTCATTCAAGAGCTATGGCGAATCAACATCTCATGGGACGACGACATTCCCTCTTATCTAAAAAAAGAGTGGGAAAATCTCGCACATCAATTATCTCTTTTAAAAAATTTAAAAATTCATCGTCCAACTTTACATCAAGAAAGGGGTAATTGTCAGTTAATAGGCTTTGCTGACGCCAGTACTAAAGCCTATGGCGCGATTGTTTATCTAAAATACAAAAATCAAGAAGGGCAACCCGTCGTGAAATTAATCGCCGCTAAAGCCAAGGTCGCTCCTTTAAAATCACTTACCATACCTCGCTTGGAGTTGACTGCAGCCTTATTATTGGCAAATCTACAACATCATATCTATAAAATTTATCAATCAATTTTAAATATCTCATCTTCATTTGCCTTTGTAGATTCGTCTATCGTCTTATCTTGGTTAAAATATGAACCACATCTTTTAAAACCTTACGTGGCCTGTAGGGTTGAGAAAATAAATAATCTATTACCGGACGTTCATTGGAGACATGTATCGTCCTCGGACAATGCCAGTGACGTCATCAGCCGCGGTCTTCTTCCTAAAAATCTTTTAAAATGCCATATTTATTGGAACGGTCCTCATTGGTTACTGGATCCAGTTGAATGTTGGCCTTCATCTCCTTCTCTTGAGGTAACCGAAATCCCGGAAATCAAAATGCCTTCATATATCGTGGCCACTCAATTCAAAATATCGCCACCTAATAAAATTTTATCTCATTTTTCCAATCTCAATGTTTGTCTTCGAGTCACCGCTCTATTTAGAAGAAAAATCAATAATTTTAAATCTAAATTAAACTTAGTCACCAATCAATCTAATTTAACTGGTGCCATCTCTATGCAAGAACGCCGAGAAGCTTTATGGTGTTTGATACGTCTTGAGCAAGCTCGATGTTTTGATATCGAAATCAACTCATCCAAAATACAAATAAAAAATAAATCTTTGCGCAAACTTAATCCCTTTATGGACTCGCAAAATCTTTTAAGAGTGGGTGGTCGTCTTTATCACTCCACTCTGCCCGACAAATCTAAGTTTCCCATTATTCTACCTAAAGAAAGCCCGCTAAGTAAGTTGATCATATCACATTTTCATCTATCTTATCTTCATGTTGGAGCTCGTACTCTACAATCTCTCATCGCTCGTGAATATTGGATCATCAGCGCTCGACAACTAATAAGGTCTATTTTAACCAAATGTCAAACCTGTTTCAAATTTAAAAAGACCACCATTACTCCGCTTATGGGACAACTACCCTTATCTCGTGTCAACCAAGGTCGTTGTTTCCTAAAGGTAGCATGTGATTTTGGCGGTCCATTTGGCCTTATATCTCATCGTGGTCGTGGAGCTAAACAATTCAAAGTGTATTTGTGCATTTTCACTTGTTTGGCAGTTAAAGCAACTCATCTTGAACCAGTATCAGATCTGAGCTCCGACGCTTTTTTAGCAGCACTTACTCGTTTTGTAAGCCGAAGAGGTTTATGCACTGATATCTACACCGATTGTGGACGTAATTTTATCGGAGCGGAGCGTATTCTCTCTAACATCCAACGATCCCTCAAAGAAATGAATAAAGAGGAAACGAAATTAAATAATTATCTCGCTGAAAATCAGATCAACTTTCATTTCTCCGTTCCAAGCGCCCCTCATTGGAATGGTCTCATAGAAGCCAGTGTCAAATCGGCCAAACATCTCATCCGTCGTGCGGTAGGCAATCAAAATCTTACCTTTGAGGAATGGACTACTATTTTCGCAAAATGTGAATCTATTTTAAATAGCCGTCCACTCACCCCTCTCACCGACGACCCCGACGACGTCGACGTCCTAACACCAGGACATTTTATAATTGGTGCCCCTCTATTATCATTACCTGAGCAAGATCTTTCAGAAGTAAAAATGAGCCATCTAAATCGTTGGCAACTTTTACAAAGAATTACTCAAACATTTTGGACACGATGGCATCATACCTATTTGCATACGCTACAAGAAAGATCCAAATGGACAAAATCTGTCCCAAACCTAAACATCGGCGATCTAGTTTTAATTCATGACGCCCCCTCATCTATCGGAAAATACCGTCTGGGCCGTGTCATCAAACTTTTCCCCGGTTCAGATAACATAGTTCGAGCTGTCGAACTTAAAACAGCTACCGGTGTTATTAGACGGCCTGTGGTGAAATTATCCCCTCTACCATCTAATAATTCCTCTTAAACAAAACAAAAAAAAAATCTTCATTCTTCATCTATTCATTCCCCATCTTTACTATCCACATCTCATCTATATCATTATATCTCTCCTTTTAATTAAATCCTGAACCAACCGTTCAGCGGGGGGTGTATGTTCGAAATATAATAGAGCATTGCCCGCCACCTGGTGTCCCTTCCAAAAAACTGAAGGCTCCACCTTTTTTATCAAATCGCCGAAAAGGCAAATTTAATATTAGTTAGTAAGTTCCTAATCTACCATCGACTCGGAAGCATTTCGCCCAGGCGCAGCGCAGCGGTCAAAGTGCAGGCTTCCACTATATCGGCAGAAAAGGTAAGGAGCCTTCAAATCTCCAACACTAATTATTAATTAATTATATTTAATTATCTCTTTAACTCTTATATTTAACTATAGTGATTTTATACTTTAATTTTGTTTTATATTATATATCTTAATTATAAATATTTTACGTAGAAAAAACATGTACACGAAAATAATATATTTTATTTATATCTTTATTTATCATTCATATAGGTTGACCTTAATTACATATTTAGCAATTGGAACTTAATTCCCTTATTCTTCTTCCGGTTGGTCACTAATTTGTGATTCGTTAACATGGTTCTCGTTATCGATAATATTTGTCTCCAAACCTTCAAGGACTTCGTGGTCATATGCACTCTCTTCATCAGGATTATTTTGATATGTTGAAACTTTGAGGCAAGCTTGTCCCTTCCACTAGCCACAAGCTGAACATTTTAACCCCGATTTCCTGCATCCCCAGCCCACAACCATTCTTGCAGATGCAAAATATTGTGTTTAGCAGTTCAGCTAGTGCTGGGGGTAATAATGTAGTTATTGGTCCCAGGAGTTAATTTTGCCTCAACGCTTCATCATATCAAAATAATCCTGATGAACAAGAGAGTGCATATGACACCCAAGTCCTTGAAGGTATCGAGACAAATATTATCCATAACAAGGATGATTGATTATAACGAATCACAAATACTGACCAACCAGAAGAAGAAGTAGAGAAGTTCCATTTGCTAATTATAATTAAAGTCAACCAAAATCTACCTAAAATTTGAACTGAAATTGTAATCATCATCATACTATAATATTAACTTCCGGTCCTTGAGTGTATGTGCCTGCTGTTCTCTCGCTGATTGGCTAGAGTTACAGGAAGTGAGCTTTAGAATTTTGCAATTGCTTGCCTTCGGCGAGTTGCAAATTTTCCAAGCAATGAGCAAGAATAAATTTGATGCATTTGCTTTCCGAAGGCGAGCAAAAGGGGATCCAAGGGGCGTAACCGAAGGCGCGCTTTACCACATGCAAGTGTATCATATGCGATATATGAATGATAAATAAAGATATAAATAAAATATATTATTTTCGTGTACATGTCTTTTCTACCTAAAATATAATTAAGATATTTAATATAAAACAGAATTAAAAGTATAAAATCACTATAGTTAAATATAAGAGTTAAAGAGATAATTAAATATAAATAATTAATAATTAGTAAGTAAATAATGGCAGTTGTTTTTTAATCAATAATAAACTTTATACGACTTACAATACCGTATGATTACCATGATTCACACATTACGTGCATTAAGCCATATAAGGCTATGCGCTGCGCACTCTTTACGCTCTACCTCAAAAACGGTTAGTCGTATAAAAAAATGCTTCAGATATAAATTGTAGAGAATTTCATCCTCTACAACTTTTATAATAGGTCCAGATATCATTTAAGGTATAGGAAACGAGATAATCGCGAAAAACTGATTTTCGTGACCTTGGACCTGGAATACCGCGTGACGCGGACACGTGATCATATGTGACTTTTTGAGACATCATTTAGAATGCCGAAAATAAAGGTCCATACAAGAAATTCAGCTTTTTGGTTATCTCTCATTCCGAGGTGAAACCCTAATTTGACTGGGCTATCAATTGTATGAAATCACTTGAATTCAATATTGAATACATGTGGGCGTCCGCAGGATTTTTTGCAAGGGGGCAAGGGATTTTTTGCAGGGGGGGGCAAGTCACTTCAAGATAAGTTAAAAAAAACGTATTTTGATATTAATAATGTTATACATCCCTTAGTTTTAAAGCTTTCAAACCGCGGCAAGGTGGATGGTTACTGTGAAAGATTTTTTTTGCATTTTTTTTTCTTTGTTTTATACTTTTCGTATCATTTTAATTTTCCAGGGGGGCAAGTGCCTGATTGCCCCCCCTGCGGACGCATATGATTGAATATGAGTCTAACTTGGAATTTGAAAAACTTTTTTAATGATTTTCACTATTGTACTGATTTTCAGGAATAATTTAAAAAAATTTTTTTTTTTTAATAAACTGTTCATTCATTGGTCGAAATTTTTTCAAATTTATATATAGATTTATCATTTATTTAATTGTATCAAGTTTCAATGAAATCGGAATTTCATTTTTGGGTTACTTTACTTGTAAGGGTCGAAATAAAAAAATTAAAAAAAAACTTCCTGGTGGAATTTTGAAATGAAATTTTACTAGTATATGCTTAATGAGGACCTTCTAGGGATTACAGGAAAATTATTTTCATCCCGAAATTCCTATAAACTTTTTGCGTTATTAATTCCTAAATTTACGATTTCTCCCATAGGAAATGTATAGAGAAATATTTATGTATTCATTGCATTTATGTATTCTATGAATGTAAACAAATCGTCAAGCAGGCACTGGATTGGAATAGTAATAATTTGTATACCAAATGGCTTAAATAAGAATGCCTGGACCCCAATATGTATAATAATCAATAACGGATATCGTAAAATTCTTATATGGTCTTAGTTGCCGAAAAGACTGTGTGAATGTGTGTGTGAGTGTGAATGAGAAAAAAAGTGTGAGTGTTAAAAAAAAAGGCGAGGGGTCGCCGCAGGCGGGCCTGAGGCAGCGGAGGGGGTCCAGGGAGGTGAAGCCCGTCTGTCTAGACGTGAGATATCTCATTCATATTTAAGAAAAGGCGAGGGTCAGCCGCAGGCGGGTCCGGCCAGCTGGCGGGGAGTCCAGGGGGATGGGGCGCCGCGGCTAGTTAATTAAAAATTATAAACCCCTCCGCCCGGCTACGCGCCTGACTTCACCCTATACCTAACATACATAGTACGTATTCTTAACAATGTTCCAACCATAAATTTTTACTTAATTGAATAATAGAACGTGGCTGATGATGATATGTTTGATAGGAAGAGGATGCAGCCGAATAATTGAGCCTCTATTCAGTAATGAATACTCTTTATTGGGACGTTTCGGCTGGGATCAACCCTGCCATCTCCAGCCTTCAAAGAGCATATTTACCATATATTTTACATATATGAATAGTGTTGTCATCAGTACCACCAGCAAGTGATAGTATGAAGGTTAAGCTTATAATATTCATATTATAACCTTCATACTATCACTTGTTGGTATTTAAAAAAAATATTACATTCATTGGACAAAAAATGCAATCAACTTGTATTAACTGATGACAACACTATTCATATATGTAAAATATAAATATGCTCTTTGAAGGCTGAAGATGGCAGGGTTGATCCCAGCCGAAACGTCCCTAATAAAGAGTGTTCGTTACTGAATAGAGGCTCAATTATTTGGCTGCATCCTCTTTCCTATTAGACAAATTTTTACTTAAAACACATTTTCCATCACATTATAACAATACTAGATATAAAATCCAATAGAAAGAGAGAGAGAGGAGAGTGACATCAAAGAAGAATTAATGTATTTTTAGAAGTTATTTTCATTTAGAAAAAAAAAAAAAAAAAAATTAGATATACTCTCCGTATATAAAATTAATAATTTAATTATTTTTCAAATTAAGTGACAGACAACAAAGTTTAGCAATTAAAAGTTTCCTCCAAGCAACTAAAACATAATAGGAGAGCCTCCCCTCCCCTCCCCTCCCCTCCACCTCATCTTTCATCCCTAAAGCTAAGCCAACAGCTAAATGAGGTCAAATTTAATTTTTTTTTTTTTATCTTCTCTTCTTAAATCAAGTGTCTTAAGGCTTAAATTTTATTAAATTTCAATTTTATCTAACAGCTAAGTATTTAATAACTAATTTATCAATTTGCTTGTTCTATCTGTGTCTGTGCGCGTAGCGAGAGCGAATAGCCAAGAGAGAGTAAATTAAATTTCTATGGGGATTTTATATTTTAATTAATTTTGCTTATAGAGAGAGGGAAAGAGAGGATGTTATTAAATTGGATTTTAATGTATAAAATATCATATAAAAAAATAAAATAAAAATAAAATGATTAGCTGTGATTAAATAAATATATATTTAAAAAACTATCCAATGCAAATGGGAAAAATATCAACTGCCGGAATCATTTATTTTTTAAATTTAATATAATTTGAATAACTCGTTAAGGTTTTGCTTAGAGCTTAGGGGTGATTCCTTCATCCATGATAATGTAAATGACACTTACTTGAATAGACGAATTATCCCTGTAAATAAATACCCCCCCCCCCTTAACTAGTACATTTTTACTTTCTCTTACCTATCTATGTTATCTATATCTCCTTTCTACAGGGAGCTGGGATGGATGAGGGTAACGGACCTGCGTGCTATGGCATGCTTGAGACTGACATGGCGCATCCTGCGGGGTGAGTGTCCTGTCTACCTGAGGGATTACTTCACTCGGACGGGATCCAGGATTAGGCCGCTCGATCTTAGTGTGCCCACCCACAGAACCTTCCTTTATGGGAGGTCGTTTCGGGTGGTCTCAATCCGCCTTTGGAACGGCCTCCCCGTGCGGACGAGGGGGGCGACCTCGTATTCGGCTTTCTCGGCGGGGGTTACTTCGTTCCTTGCCGGCTAGGTGTCGCCAGGGTGCTTTTTTTTTTTTTTTTTTTATCTTTTTTGTGAGTGTTTTCGTTTTATCATTCTTCTTGAGTATGGTGGACTTGAGTGGAGGGGCTTGCGCGGTCTGTGAATGGATACTTAATCAAGACTGTGAAATTGTTTTTCTTATTCTTACAAATAAAATAAAATTGTATAACTATGTTCACGAATGTAAAACATCTGTCAGACAAAACAATGTACAATCTAAGGAGGGCCAATGGAGCTTCCAAGCTCTGGCCCGTTGCAAATAAATATATCTATCTATCTATCTATCTATCTATGTTAAGATATATAGAAAGAAAGGGGCGTCGCTGGTGTTGCGGGTTAGGGTCTCGGCTTCTACAAAGAAGATCCGGCGTACCCAGGATCAAATCTAGGGGGAGGCATGGTCAGATCATGGTCGTCCAGTGGGAGGGGGAAGATCATGGTCTTCCAGATTGTGACATAGCTATTTTTTATATAGAGGGGAAAAGCCTTCGAAATAAAGTTCTTAAAACCCTCGGGTCCTAATAAAAAAAATCATTCCCCGTCGCCATCCACCAATTTTGTTTCGTTTCATCGCTTTATAAACATTTAATTTTTTTTTTTGCTTCTGGGGGGGCGGCTGCCCCCCTGCCCCCGCTGGGTACGCCCATGTCCCTGTGCATTCATTAAATAAAAATATTTATTTAATAAATCAATGAAGTCAGTGGCTGTTTTTCTATAGACAGGAGAAGGAGCAGGTGCAGCCAAAAATAAAAGCCTCCGATTTAATACAATTTAATGAGACGTTTCGGGTGAATTTTATTTACCCATCTTCAGTCCTTCAAAATTGTTAAAAGTCCCGGAGTTGGTCAATAGGGCAATACATGTAAATTTATGTATCAAATGTCCTGGCGATGTGTGCCCTATTGACCAACTCCGTGACTTTTAACAATTTTGAAGGACTGAAGATGGATAAATAAAATTGACCCGAAACGTCTCATTAAATTGTATTAAATCGGAGGCTTTTGTTTTTTGGCTGCACCTGCTCTTTCTCCTGACTATTTATTTAATATTCAAATAGGTAGTAAGAATGAGCAAGCAGCTAATTATATTTCAATTTATTAACAAACCAGGTTCGGTCACATATGGTACCATCTTCTGGGCCAGGTTAATGTCTGAAAAATATATTAATCCTCGACAAGTTATATTGGGCATACATAATTGTACGTAGCTTAATCATGATAATGTCATGAAAGTGAATTCACTCTCTGTCCATGGTATGATAAAAATAAAAATTTGAGGCATTATCATGATTGAGCTACGTACAGGTAGGGACAATATTAAGTCCCACCCATGCATTTTCTACTTGTGATTATTTCATTTTTTTTTTTTTTTATATATAAACGAAAATGCAAATTTTCTAGGTTTGAACCATGAAAATTTCCATTAAAAAATATAAAATATTTTTTTTTTTAAACAATTAAATAATCACAAGTAGAAAACGCATGGGTGGGACTTAATATTGTCCCTCTCTGTACATAAGTATGTATGCCCAATATAACTTGGCAAGGATCAATATATTTTTCAGACATTAACCTTGCCCTGAGGATGGTCCCATATATGACCGAAACGTCGGCCCATGTTTGTTAATAAATTGAAATATAACTAGCTGGTTGCTCATTCTTTCTACCTATTTGAATATCAACATTCAGCTATATACCTCCTTCAAATATTTATTTAATGTAAACTAACCCTAAACCAGACCCTGGATTGGAATATTCGATCTGACCACCATAGTCCTCAGGCAACTCTACGAGGAGAGGGAGTTGCTGTGACATCCCGTCCTGTGGAAGGGACGTAAAGAAGGTTCCCTCTGAGTGATGCATTCTTCGAAAGGAGTCGGTGCTGAGGGAGTCCTTCCTCAAACCAGGACATCCTCCTTGGCATAGAAGAGATTGGATAAAAGGAACCGGGTGGAACCAGTAATAAAGATTAGTTCACTAGCTAGAAACGAACGCAGGAGGAGGAGTTAGAGATAGGAAATAATGTAACTTCTAGTCGCCGGTAGATGGCCGGTTGGGTTTGAGGTGTGTGTTTTCGTGCACAGAAGCTCCTCGGGTAAATAAACGGGGATCCCGATAGGAATTTCAAATAATAAATTAGTTTTAGAAATTTTATTCAAGTTCATGTTCGGACTTAACTAATTAATGATTTATTAATTTTGGAGAAATAAAAATGTATTCTCTATTGATTGCTGAATCCGACCATATCTAGATTATTATATGGACCCTGTTACGCATTAGTGTGTCAAGCGCCAGCTACCGAAATTTGAGAAAATTAACATTAAAGTTTTTTTGTTTTCATTGGATTATATATAATTTTTTACTTTCTCTTACCTATGTATATATGTAATATATATATAGAGAGAAAGTATTGGATTCATGTCAAAAATTCGATGTCGAGATTTTGATGGATCTTCACGTTTTGAGGTCCCCTGAATCCAAAAAAGTGGTTTTCGCGACATGGTCTGTCTGTGTGTGTGTGTGTGGGGGTGTGTGGGTGTGTGTGTGGGTGTGTGTGTGGGTGTGTCTGTGTTCAATTTTAAGCATGAAGGAATTGAGCTATGAGGCTGAAATTTTATATTTAAGTTAAACATCCTCCTGGACCGGAAAAATAAGCTTTTAATCAAAATCGGCCAAAGAGTACTAGTACTTTACTGATGCCCTTTTTCAGTTTTTTTCGATTTTCTCAAAATTTGCTCCAACGATTTTTTTTTAAATTCAAAAATCAATCATTTTTTAGATGCTCTTTAAAATGTATATTCTCATTTTGCGATTGAAATCTTCTGAAGACCACTTTACTCTTGTATTTCATAGGGAAGGATAGGAGAAATGGTTGCCATGGTAACAAAATATAAATATTTCGCTATACTTATAAATTTTACATCTTGAAAATCGAATATACTGTACTGTCGGAAACTAAACACATGTCGACACAAAAAATCTGGTGAGACAAGCACAGAACACAACTTTCGATTACCAAAGGTAAGAGAAAGTTGTGTGCTGTGCGCCAGTCACACCAGATTTTTTGTCAATTGTGCAAGTAACATTAAATAACATAAATTTTTTTAGGACATATTTCATAAAAAATACTAATAATTATCGCATTTGATACAATATTCCGTGCTCAACTCAATTTTTAATTTTTTGGCGCTTGACACACTAATGCATAACAAGGTCCATAACATCCCCTTTGAAAGAGCAGAGATGGGGGTGGAATGAAATAACAGCAAAGTTGAGTGTCCCATCATCTCTTCAACTCGCAAACCTTTAATAAAAATTTCCTAAGATTTATATTTATATTTTTTCTCTCTAAAAAAAAAAGGGATTACAAAATCGAATCCTTTTTTTTTCTTTTTCATCGTCGTTACAAGTTTTATGTCTTGCATCTTAAAAAAAAAAGAAGCAGAGAGATAAATAGACAAAGCAAATAAACGAGAATCAAAAGCGTATGCAATTCACGTTTCTTTTCTCTCTCTACGAATTTCCATCTTTTACTATTATTTCTCTTTATACACTTTGTTCCAAAAAAAGGCCAACGCAATAAGATCCGAAGATTCGTTAACCATGCTCTTTGATTAGTCTTTTTTTTTTTTTACTTTACTTTCAAGCATTAAAAATTTAAGAGTAAAAGGAAAAGGGGAATAGAAGAAATAAAAAAGACATAAGAGGGGAATTTTTTTTTCATTCTTATTCAGGATAACTTATTAATTAAAAAAAATATTTTCTGATTTCTGTCACATCCAACTAAAAGGAATATTCATTTTAATAAGATTTTGCTAGTAGGCAGTCCGCTCCGGGCGGTATTTTTCTGAATTTAATCAAAAAATTAAAAAATTCAAATTCTTCCCGAGTCGAAATCGAACGCCTGGTTTGAACCTTTTAGTCCTGAATTCCCTTGTTATTTGATAGGATGTTATTTATTTACAATTTTGTGAAAGCCTGCTGATTCTACCAGGAGAATTAGAAGATTCAAACCAGTACTTGAACGCCTGGTTTGAACCTTTTTAGTCCTCAATTCCTTTGTTATTTGATAGGATTAAAATTTGGTTAAAGCCTACTAAACCTACCAGGAGAATTAGAAGGTTCAAACCAGTATTTGAGTCAAAATTGAAAGCCTGGCTTGAGCCTACTGAGCCTACCAGGAGAATTAGAAGGTTCAAACCAGTACTTGAACGCCTGGCTTGAACCTTGCAGTCCTCAATTGAGAACTAAAAGGTTCAAGCCAGGCGTTCGATTTTGACTCGGGAAGTACTGGTCTGAATCTTCTAATCCTCTCGGGTAAAAATTAAAAACAGTGCGATCTCAGCGCCAAAGCTTTAATAGATGACCACCTTTCATTTTCTTTCATTCCTTGGATATTTGGATTTATTATCGATAAAAAAGAAGTAAGTTTTAAGTTTTATTTTCATTTTTTTCATTAATTTTCTTTATTATTATTAATTATTTTTATTTACATGTATTTAAGGGTCAACGTTATAAAAACAAGCCAAAACAAAATGATAAGGTTAGCTGTTATTTTTATTTTTATTTTTATTTTTTATATATATGTTATCTTATATTCTATTTAATTTTTTCAATTATATTCATTATAAATTTTAGTTGTAAAACACATTGGCCTGAAGAAGCCACTTTAATTTTAATAAATGAATACAAGGAACATTGGCCATTTATGTCATTTTGTAAGGTAAGAAGACAAATTAAAAAAGATTATAAATTTATAAAATTAATTTATATATTTTTCACATTTCCAGAGAACTAAATGAAGTTCTTACTGAAAAGAAAAATATTTTTCCACACGTGATAGCAAATGGTATAGGCCTACATATACAGTCAAGATAAAAATTAATGTGATTTATTTTAGAGATGGAAACTCATTTTTACATCCATATTTTCTTTAAAACAATTTCAGTAATGAATCTCCAGAAATATTGAAATCGACACGAAGAGCATTTGGAATTTTTAAAATATTTTAAATATATGTTATCTTATTCTCAAATTAAAGAAAATTGATATTTAAACAAAAAATATTTTATTTAAAGATTAATTTGATTTTCCTTTTATTTAAGAATTTAATTGTAGCGAAATGAAGAGCAAAACGTGAAGATCCATCAAAATCTCGACATCGAATTTTTGACATGAATCCAATACTTTCTCTTTATATATATTAACATATATAGATGTAAGAGAAAGTAAAAAATTTCGAATGTGGAGTGCCAAGTTGTATAAATTAGCAAAGAGGTATGCTTGTTTTTTGGCATTGAGAAAAATAACTTTTAGAGTGTTTTCTTCAAATATTTCGATGGCATTTAATAGGACTTCATCATCAGCGGTGAAGTGCTATTAAATGTCTTCGAAATATTTGAAGAAAACACTCTAAAAGTTATTTTTCTCATGGCCAAAAAACAAGCATACCTCTTTGCTAATCTAACAAAATTATCAGAACTTTTTTGTCACTCTGTATATATGTATATAAACAAATTTTAAATGAGAATTTATAGACCTAAACTAGGATTCCAGCATTCAGTACTGCTGGTCGTAATAGTAGATCTGGTAGACTTAAACTAGTATTTCGAATACCTGGTCTGAGTCTAAACATGTCAAAAAGGGACATAAGTAGACTTGTTAGAACCAAACCAGACTATCAAATTTCCATAGAAACCATGCTTTCAAATCCTAGTTTGATTCTGTTAAGTCTACTTAGACAACAATTAGATTCTGAGGTTTTGTAGACTCAAACCAGGCGTTCGATTTCGACTCGGGTTATCTGGGTGATTCTTTTACAAACCGAACACTTTCTGACCGACATGTTTTTGATTTGGATGAAATTTTTTTTACGGGTTCTATATCGAAAAAAAGATAGCCATCCGCGAGGATTTTTCTTTTTTCTTAAATATTTTGGGAAATATCGAGGGTCGAAAATGTGAAAATTTGATGATTTTCTGCTTAGACGCTCACTTTTAAAAATTCATAACTCCGGTTCTATTTGAGTTAGAAAAAATTTTTTTACCATTTTAAAGCTAAAAGAGTGAACTTTAAGAAAAAAAATTGTTCCACCAAAATTTATTAAATATTTCACATTGTTATCACCAATTGAAATCTTTAAATCGAATTTTAACAATGGGGCCCCAACTGTATTGCATTTTTATTATAACCATCGCATTCTACGTCGAATTTTATACCGATAACGGTTTTTTAATCGATGGAGAATCAATTAGTACTATTGAAAAAAAATCCCGCCGAGTGCTCTCATGCGGTAAAATGACGTCATATCAAAAATAAGAAAAAATAGTCCGGGGGTATTGAACCGCTCTTTCTAAAACTATATTTAGATTTAATGTAGCTTTTATGGTCAAGTAGCTATCCGCTGCACAAGTAGGGCTATTTTTCGATATTTTTTTGCCTAAAAAATGAGGTTTTTCGAGAAAAAAACTAATTTTGGAGTTAATTACTCGGGATTTTTTTTACTTATTCTATTAGAGGTTTTCTTTCTGCACCAAATGACATCCCATTTGGTCTGATCTGATTGCCGTTCGGAATCTACAGAGGTTTAAACTTTCAAATTAGAATTTACCGCAGCGCGGTAAAATAAAATGATAGGAAAAAAATAAGTGGTGAAATCTTTAGCTGAAAACTCATTCTTTCTAACCGTATATTCCCCATAATTATACCTCTTAAGACAGAGGAGTTATTCAAGCCAATAAACTTTTTCGTGCAAAGATATTTTTCTTGCCCTAGGGGATGCACGAAAAGGTAATTATGGGGAATATACGGTTAGAAAGAATGAGTTTTCAGCTAAAGATTTCACCATTTATTTTTTTTCCTATGAATTTATTTTACCGCGCTGCGGTAAATTCTAATTTGAAAGTTTAAACCTCTGTAGATTCCGAACGGCTAATCAGATCAGACTAAATGGGATGTCATTTGGTGCAGAAAGAAAACCTCTAATAGAATAAGTAAAAAAATCCCGAGTAATTAACTCCAAAATTAGTTTTTTTCTCGAAAAACCTCATTTTTTAGGTAAAAAAATATCGAAAAATAGCCCTACTTGTGCAGCGGATAGCTACTTGACCATAAAAGCTACATTAAATCTAAATATAGTTTTAGAAAGAGCGGTTCAATACCCCCGGACTATTTTTTCTTATTTTTGATATGACGTCATTTTACCGCATGAGAGCACTCGGCGGGATTTTTTTTCAATAGTACTAATTGATTCTCCATCGATTAAAAAACCGTTATCGGTATAAAATTCGACGTAGAATGCGATGGTTATAATAAAAATGCAATACAGTTGGGGCCCCATTGTTAAAATTCGATTTAAAGATTTCAATTGGTGATAACAATGTGAAATATTTAATAAATTTTGGTGGAACAATTTTTTTCTTAAAGTTCACTCTTTTAGCTTTAAAATGGTAAAAAAAATTTTTTCTAACTCAAATAGAACCGGAGTTATGAATTTTTAAAAGTGAGCGTCTAAGCAGAAAATCATCAAATTTTCACATTTTCGACCCTCGATATTTCCCAAAATATTTAAGAAAAAGAAAATCCTCGCGGATAGCTATCTTTTTTTTCGATATAGAACCCGTAAAAAAAATTTCATCCAAATCAAAAACATGTCGGTCAGAAAGTGTTCGGTTTGTAAAAGATTCACCCATCTATGTGTACATTTTTTAAAGTGGAACTTTTATTTGATGGCCTCAAATTTTTTCGCTATTCTATCAGCATGTCGCGTTACAAGCCGTGACGTCACAAGCCGTGACGACAAAAATAGGAAATTTGAAATTTAATATATATGACGAATTATAAAAAATAATTGTGAGATTTAATTATTCAATTTTTAAATTGATAAAATATAATTTTTAAAATAATTTAAAATCTTCAATTACTAATATTGTTCTCAGTTTTTAACATTCGTCTATTGATTTCCCATTTTCCAATTATTAAGTTAAGATTAAAGACCCGATTTTAATACCCTAAATTGAATAATTTTCTGAAAATTTTCAGTCAAACGCCTACGATCCGAAAAAAAGTTTCACTTGCATCGTGGTCGCAACTTTCTCTTACCTTCGGTAATCGAATGTTATGTACTGTGCTTGTCACACCAGATTTTTTTTATTGAATTTGGCAATCCATGTAATGAAATTAATCGAAAAATTAATTAATGATATGGTCATCTCGGTTGCCTAACCTCCGGCAACCAAAAACCAATTAAATAGTATGTGAAAATAAATTTATTGCCTATAAATTTGATTTAAAAAATAAATAAATACATTCCTGGAAAAGACCACTTAATTTTATTTTTCCGTTTAATATTTATATAAATTTTAAGATAAAAATCAAAGGTGAGGAAACCGAATTAAAATGAATGAGTGGGAGAGAATTTTTGTTACTTTTTAATTTGTAGAAACGAACGAACGAACGAAGCGAGGTAGAGAGAGAGATGGCATGCCAGAAGCTAATAACATTTTCTAAGCAAATTTTCTTAATAGTTGACTGACTACGAAAAAAAAAAACTCCCCTCTCCTCTCCACCCTCAACCTAATCAACATGCAGCCAGTCAGGAGAGAATTTTTTATTATTATTATACGGAAACCATAATAATAATAATATTTATAAAATGCTTCTAGTTTGAAGTTACCTAAGAAAAAAAAAATGTATTTTTTATGAATAAAATATGATTTAAATAAATAAATAAATGTCATGGTTAATGTAGTTATTTAACAAATAGAAAGGAAATATTTTTATTTTTTTATTGTTATTACTATTTAAATAAAGGGACAACTTAATAATAGGGTCATTCCACGTCAGTTCAACCAGGCCATTTCACCCATAATCTCAGATTTGTATGAAACTTGGTATGTTTGTTCTATATATAAAGATAAGTAACAGGACCAAATTTCAATTTTTTATCTCACTTAGTTTTCGAGTTATGGCACTTTAAAGTTTTGATTTTTTCACCTTATGCGGCTTGGATAATGCCAAACAAAATGTGACATGGAAGAGAAAATAATTTCTCATTTATTTATTTGACACCCAATCTTGATGAAATTTTTTTGGTATGTTCTTTAAACAATAAGGAATTAGAAAAAAAAATATATCACGAATCTAAGTTAATCCTAAAATATAAAAAAAAATTCATATTGTTGATTTTTTTTTAGTTGTGAAAACGCAAACATGGTTTAGCGCTAAAGCCAATATCTCCAAAAGGGAATGAGATATTCAAGAAATTTTTTTTTTCTAAATAATCTACATGAAATGGGCTTTAATTTAGTAAAATAAAAATTTTGTGTATTTTGTTCCTCTATTTCTAAAGTCCATTGCAAGTTTCAATATATAGTTTTACATGTTAAAAAAGGTTTCAAGGGCAAAATGAAAATATACATTTTAAAGAGCATCTAAAAATAATTGATTTATGAATTTTAATAAAAATCGTTGCAGCAAATTTTGAGAAAATTGAAAAAACTGAAAAAAGTACATCAGTAAAGTACTAGTACTTTTTGGCCGATTTTGTTCAAAAGCTTATTTTGAGTGTCCAGGAGGGTACCTAACTTAAATATAAAATTTCAACCTCCTAGCTCAATCCTTTCATGCTTTCAATTGAATTGATTGTGTTTTCGTCTGTGTTCAGTTTTAAGCAGACACACACACAGTGTCCATTTGAAATCATGAAAGGATTGAGCTAGGAGGTTGAAATTTTATATTTAAGTTAGGTACCCTCCCGGACACTCAAAATAAGCTTTTGAACAAAATCGGCCAAAAAGTACTAGTACTTTACTGATGTACTTTTTCAGTTTTTTCCAATTTTCTCAAAATTTGCTGCAACGATTTTTATTAAAATTCATAAATCAATTATTTTTTTAGATGCTCTTTAAAATGTATATTTTCATTTTGCCCTTGAAACCTTTTTAACATGTAAAACTATATATTGAAACTTGCAATGGACTTTAGAAATAGAGGGAACAAAATACACAAAATTTTTATTTTACTAAATTAAAGCCCATTTCATGTAGATTATTTAGAAAAAAAAATTTCTTGAATATCTCATTCCCTTTTGGAGATATTGGCTTTAGCGCTAAACCATGTTTGCGTTTTCACAACTAAAAAAAATCAACAATATGAATTTTTTTTTATATTTTAGGATTAACTTAGATTCGTGATATATTTTTTTCTAATTCCTTATTGTTTAAAGAACATACCAAAAAATTTCATCAAGATTGGGGGTCAAATAAATAAATGAGAAATTATTTTCTCTTCCATGTCACATTTTGTTTGGCATTAGCCAAGCCGCGGAAGGTGAAAAATCAAAACTTTAAAGTGCCATAACTCGAAAACTAAGTGAGATAAAAAATTGAAATTTGGTCCTGTTACTTATCTTTATATATAGAACAAACATACCAAGTTTCATAAAAATCTGAGATTATGGGTGAAAATTTTTTATTTTTTTGGTTGATTTGACGTGGAATGACCCAATAGTTAAAGTTTTTTTTTTATTTTTTCTCTACGGTATTTTATTTATTATTAAACAAACCCTCAGCTCTTATTTATGTACGTAGATGCCGAAAAATAAACTTAAACTAAAAAAGAAAAACTTACTAATTTTATAGGCTATAATTAGGAGATTGAAAATGAAATTATTATAAAATCTATTTTAATTCTTAATTAGACATTTAAATGAAGAGATGTGAAGGTAACTTCACTTTTGTACTCAAAATCCAAGAGATGTAGATAGTATATAAATACATATATTATAATAACCTCACTTTTATTTTTATATTGATATCTCTATTAAATTTTCGAAATTCTCAGTTAATTTATGATTTAATTTTAGATATAGACTACATAGTAGCTGAGAATCTGCACTAATTAATTTAAATTTGATAAATTAAAATAAATAAATTCTCATTTGTCAACAAACCAATTTAATTGAACTTATTCTATGCCATGATGTAATATTTGAAATAAATTTAATTATTTATTCAGATTTCCGGTTTATCCAGTTTATCATTATAATTTTTATTTTTGTTTTTAATAAATAAAATAGATTCAATCGGGGGCTATACATAACCTCACTTTTTAACACAAAAACGAGATGTAGATCGTATATAGGCAGGCAGGCCTAAAAAGTTTTTATTTCATTTATTAAAATTAAACAAAAAATTTGAGAGAAAAATTAATAGGCTAATAATATTAAAAGTCATTTTATAAATTAATTTTCAATTTCGTTATTTCTATCTCTTTTTTTCTATCACCTATCATCAAAGTCAATTTTATAGATGTCATCATCGTCGTGGTGTGAAATGAAATTTTTTTTTTTTTTTTTTAAACAAGTGACTTGTCAAAATGAATATTCAGGTGCAAAGAAAATGTCTGTCATATTTGATCATTAAATTATATTCAAAATATTAATATAGAATACAAATATACAAAGGGGAGGGAATTTGTAGACTTTTTGTTTATTAACAAATGAATAAAAATGATTTATTTATTGATTCAGATTAGTGGACACTGATAACCTTTCGCTAAATTCTATAAAATAATTGAAATAAAATATTTATCTAATTAGCTCTCTAATTTACATTTATATACGTTCTACATCCCTTTTTCGAATCGCTGACTTGCCCGGCACCGTCGTCAATTTAGCCACGATCTCTTGAATTCTATCAACGAAAGTGAAATTATCTTCACATCCCTTTGGTATTTATTATTATTGTAGCCCATATGAAGGGACCGTGTTTAAAATATTAAAAAGTTTCCATTTTGGACGAGTTGGTTGTTAGTTCGTTGGTTGCTTGCTTTGATTTCGTTTCGTTTCCAAGGGGTCTATTTTTAAAGTTCATTTTTATCCACGGATTTGGCTCTCGCTCGTCGTGTCGGTTGCCAGGATCGCTTTACAAGCCACACGCCGGGGGAAATCGGATGACGACGGCCAAAAAGACCATCTTCCTTTGATTAAATGCGTTGTTTGCTTATTTCAAGGAATTTCCAACGTTTCGGTCATCATCATGTCTTGAATTTTGCAATATCCTTTTTCCTTTAATTTGGTTTTGCATTCATCGTTTCTCTGCTCTTAACAATAAAATTATTTTGTAAAATTTTAAAATTATTCTTTGAACAGTCCTTCTTGAAGCAAGGAGTTGCAAATTAAGGAAGGCAAACTGTCATTTGGGTTGTCTAAGCCTCCTGTGCCTAATTCTATCTATTTAGTGCTTTTGTGTTATCATCTTCCGTTCGTGGCGCAAAGAGGTCAACCAATAATTCCATCAAGATCAAGTTTTTTTTGTATATTTTTTGAAATTAAGGTTGTTCTGGATAGTACATCGTAAGTCATAATAGAATCTAAATTTTTTTTTTAAATAAAATTAAAAATTTGAATGCCAAAATTCCTTATTATAATTTAGTCGTGACCTATCATAGTTTATAATTGGATTAAGTTAATAATTTAATTACCAAAAATAATAAATGAATGACTTTTGACTTGAGCAGTATTTCACGTAATATAGAACTGGCAACATTGCATTCATCAACTATCTATTTTAAATCCTAAACGCCTTAAATTTTATTTTATTTATTATATTACAATATTTAATGCAAATCAGTTTAAACACAATGGACGATTTGCGAGAAAAATATCGTAAAATTGAAAAAAAAATGTAACTGACATCGACAAAAGACACTTATGTTATGCGACGTTGCAGGCTGGTCTGACTCTCGATGCTTCCTTATTTTTAAATATTGGCGACTGTCATTTTGGAGAATTTTTTGACTTTCTTGTTAAAATATCTTTAAAAGCGGTCGGCAGAAACTTTTGATTTTATTTTTAACGTATTCCTCGGAAGTGAATTAATAAAATGTAAGTTTTTTTGTTTTTGTATCAGTTGCACAGATGCCTATATAATTCGATATGTGTGCATTTCGTCGACATTCCCCATAGACTACATGTTAAATTTCAATTTTTTAAAAAATTAATTACACGATAACCCTGCGTCAGATCTGCTTCAAAATTTTATTTTATACGTATTTGATAGTGATTAATAACATATTAAAAAAATTAGCTTTTAATCAGATAAAGTGCTTTGATGTCCGAACAACCTTAAAAGAATTTTAAAATATTTATTCAATTTAAAACAAAATTTATATTACGTCTCTATAATCTGAAATTATATCTGTTGGGTGGAAAAGATTTTTCATTTCAATGCCCAGGCACAAATTCTAATTAATTCACTTTAAATAAAAAGTGAGGTTATTATATATATTTATATACGATCTACACCCAGTAGTTTTAGTACCAAAGAGAGTGAAGTTATCTACATAATATCTCTTTGTTTCGTTTTCTAATTAAGAGTTAAATCTCACAATTATTATATTATAAATTGTTAATTAAATTGAAAGAATAGAAAATAAATAATAATAATGAAGGAGGGAGAGAAAGAGGGGGGGCCCGCCCCTCGCGACAGATTTTGGGGGGGGGGGGGGGGGGGGGCGCCCCCCCCCCCCCCCAAAAAGGGGGGGGGGGGGGGGCTGGTGGGGCCGGTGGGGGGGGGTGGGGGGGGCCCTGGTGCGGGTGCCCGGGGTAAACACGGGGAAAGGTTTTTTTGGGTGGGGGGGTTTTTTTAATTTTCCCCAAAAAAAAAAAAAAAAAAAAAAAAAAAAAAATAAATAATAATTAAAAAAACGTTCAAAGGTATAATGCATTCAAAGAGTCGATCTGCCAAGGGAGATCTCATTATATTATAAGATCACAAATTCTCCCATTGAATTTAACGTTTCGGTTACAAATTCTATAAGACGTCCACCTGTCAAGTGCAGAGAGTTTTTATATTTAGACAGAGAGAGTTTAAATTGGAAGGAGGGAAAAAATTTTTGTTTTTAATTTTATCGGTCCTATAAATTTCAAATATTCATATTGTTTATTTATTTGGACATTTTTTACTATCAGTAAAAATAAATAAACAAAATGTTATCATCGATCAAAAGTGAAATGCACTTGTGACGTCAGAAAAAAAAAAAACAATTATCGTAAAAATTTGATTTCTAATATCGTTTGTTTATTTATCACTCACTCCTGGTTCCATAACCTTTTCACATCCCATAAACATCTCTAACATTTAAAGAGAATAGAGATGAAAAAAAAAGAGTTTAGTTAATATTTCGATAACATTTTAGTTAAAGAAGGGATGAGAAAAAAAAATATTTGAGAATATCCTGCTATAAACAGAAAAATTATAAATTATTATTTTTAGAGGTTAGACATTGTAACCAAGAGATAAAGAGCTAACTTCACCCTTTAACACAGAAACTAAGAGATGTAGATCGAATATAAATACATATAATAACCTCACTTTGTATTTATAAACAGAGAATTTTACCGATTTTATTATATAATAAAATCAAAATTTAGGAGAACACCCAAAAGACTTTTCTGATCCCCGGGGGATTTTAAATTAATTATGTTGGACAAAAGGGGTGAGTAAAAGGGGGGGGGATCAATATTATTTCTCGAAAGAAAGAAATTGAGTTAATCTAACGTTAATGAAGACACAACTTTTTTGTTTTTGTTTTTTTGCAGAATATATCCAATGTTGCTCTGCATTATTATTATTATTATTATTTTTCTAATTGATCTCTCTTTCATTAAAAAAAAAGCGAAATGACTTGAGCAGCAGGCATCTCGTTAATTTGCAAAAAAAAAAAAGGATTTCTTACTTGTTCCACCCGAGGACGAGGACGAGGATGGAGAGGACCCGTAGAACGTGGAGGCGAGAGGCGAGAGGCGAGAGGGAGATGATGTTATTAGTCCTGGTAGTAGTGGCGGCGCTTGTAATTTGATCCGGGTATTTTTATGTCCGGCGGCGGCGGCGGCGGCGGAGGCGACGTCGACTCCGTTCCCATTCCATGTAACAGCAGCAGCAGCATCCCCGGGATGGATGGACCACGTGGGGGTGAACGCACTTTTTGTGGTGGTTGATTTCATTCATTTTAATAATAAAAAGCGAGCTTATAGCTATATACGATCTACATCCTTTCGATTCTGGCAATGGGAGTGAAGTTATCAACGTCCTAATTAAGAATTAAAATTCGTAATTTGAATCTCACAATAAATTCTAATAATTAAATGAAATTTAAAGTAATTTGATCTGTTAGAATTTTTCCCAAAACATTTTGGTAAATATAATTTTATCGTTCAAGACGGGAAGGCTTTTTAGGAGATCTCTTCTTTGAGAAAATCAAATATTGAAACATATCACCAAGTGTTTTTTATTTTTTTTAAATTTCTTATGGATTATTTTGTCACCTACTTTTTAGCCAACGGTCAGCAATCTTAGCTTAAAGCGTTCTTTTTTTTTCTTTTCTTTTTCTAAACGCACTGGGTGGCATGTGTGGCACCTGGTGTGGCGTCACCTTAAAAATAAATATCTTTCTTTATTTTCTTATTAGGAAAAAGATTGAATTCGACTCAAGTAGTGGACGCCATCTTGAATTTAGTAAAACATAACCTAAAAGTTATTTTCTTCGAATAACGCATTTAACATGCATCAAATATGTGAAATAAGTATAAAAAATTTATTTTATCTCTCGAATGCTGTTTTACAATTAAATTGTAAAATATGGATTTAAATATAGAACTATAAATATATATATTCTACATCTCACGAAATCTCTTCTCATTATTTCTATATTCTTAGTGTTGTTGTTGTTTAATTCAATTGTTTTAATTTCTTAATTAATAAAATTTCAATTTTTCTTTTGTTGAGATAAAGGGAAAAATGTATATATGGATGGATGGTGAAATTTAAGTTGAATTCATTATCCTAACTAAGAGATTAGTCGGCCAGTGAGTGAGTCATCTCATATTTTATCAGGGAAAACATTATTCTTTGCTTTTCGCTCTTGAATCATTAAAAAAAAATTCTCTTTGCAAAAAAACAACAAAAATATAATTTAATTTTGAGAATAGAAATAATAATAATAATACTAATTATTATGAGATTTTAATTCTTAATTAAAACAAAGAGATGCATTCGTTGATAACTTCACTTTCTTATAAAAATCCGAGATGTAGATCGCATATAAAATATATATATATATA
This sequence comes from Euborellia annulipes, assembly GCA_023213315.1. Classification (NCBI taxonomy): domain Eukaryota; kingdom Metazoa; phylum Arthropoda; class Insecta; order Dermaptera; family Anisolabididae; genus Euborellia; species Euborellia annulipes. The sequence goes on from JAKCPI010006257.1 coordinate 24,576, forward strand.
TAGGCTTAAAATAAGGGAATTCATTCTAGTAAGTAAGTAAAAGAAAAAATCCTCAAGGGGATAAATGTTTGCCTAAAGGTAGGCAACACAAATGACAAATTCGTTCTTGCTGTTAACAAACAAAGCACGCATCCGTGCATTGAAACTGAAGAGATAACCTTTATCACAAATGTGTTTATTAAAGCTTTTGTGGTTTGAATTATTATTATTAAGGGAATTTTTAATTATAAGTACCGTACGTATATTTACTGGTGTACAGTATTTATATTTTTAATAAATAATTAATAACAAATCTATAATCTATAATCTATAATCCCTAATAATAAGAGATAACCTCTCAGAATTCAAGAGATGTAGATCGTATATAAATATAGATAATAACCTCACTTTTTATTTAATTACGTACTAAAAACAAAATTTTATAATTTTCCAAATATTATAAATCAAAGAGAATCAAACTCTTTTAATCACAATTTATTTAAATACATTTTATAATATTTAGATATCCGGTTTCATTTTCTTCTCGTTAGGAATTTTTAATATCAAATTTATTATTATTACGTTTTTTTTCTTTTTTTTCTTATTCGCACACGGCGTATAATTTATAACTTTATCCCGTACAAATCGCTTCGGTCACAACATAATTATCGGTAATTTAGAGCCGGTAATTGAGGATTGGAGGCGAGAGATCTCGCCTGCCTTTTCAATTCGCTCTTTCTCGTTAGCTGTAATTTATATCTTATTTATTATTATAAGAACCGAATTAATTCCCTCCATCTCTTGGCGGTGTGAAATATTTAGAAAAAAAAAATCAATAAAAAAATCGTTATTAGGGCGTAATAATATGGAATTTCTTTTTGAGTGGAGGTGCTGGGATCCTCTTATGCAAAACCAGAGAAAGTTGTGCTCTGTGCTTGTCACACCAGATTTTTTGGGTCGACATGTTTCCGCCGATACGTTTATTTGAATTCAAGGTGTGGAATTTATAAACAGGTCTTCAAAACATTTCAATGGCGAAATGAGAATATACATTTTAAAGAGCATCTAAAAAATAATTTATTCAAGAAACAGCTCAAGCAGAATTTCATCAATTCTCGTCACACTAGATGACCGAAACTGTCTGTATATTGCAATCAGTTGTCAGCTAATAAAATTTCTAAAAAATAATTGTTTAAACACTCTGCACGTCCACCTTGCAAACTTCTAAGTAAACCTTCGAGAATTGATGAAAAATAATTGATTCAATGAAGAATAGAAATGGCTCTGGGGATGCTTGACCGAGGAGCTCCATGAGGAAGGCAGCCAGCAGAAATAAAAACTTTTATAATATTTCCTCGACGATTCGGGAGCGCGTCGACAATAATTTCGTCCTGAAGATGGGAGCGAAACGTCAATGAAGTTTTTATTTCTGCTGGCTGCCTTCCTCATGGAGCTCCTCAGTCAAAATAATTGATTTTTGGATTTTAATCAAAATAGTTTTTTTTTTTTTTTTTTTTTAAATATTAAAAAGTCATTTCGGCTGCTGAGGCCATTTGACTTTATACATTTATTATTTTATTTATTAAATACAATGTATCGATGGCTTCCGGCGGGCGATCAAAATCGTTTGGAGCGAATTTTGGGAAAATCGAAAAAAACATCAGTAAAGTACAAGTATTCTTTGGTCGATTTTGTTCAAAAGCTTCGTGTCACGTCCCAGGGGGGTGCCTAACTTAAATATAAAATTTCAACCTCATAGCTCTCTCTGTTATTGAGATATTTTGTTCACACACAGACAGACAGACCATGTTGCGAAAAGCACTTTTTTGGATTCAGAGGACCTCAAAACGTGTATATCCGTCAAAATCTCGGCATCGAATTCTTTTCCAGCCCCTTTTTTGTCAACTCTGATGACTACTGTACGTGTCAACAATTTTAACGCCATAAAACGAAAGAAAAACAAAAGATGAAAAAGAAAGACTTGTTTAAACAAGTCGAGACGCGACGCGACGCGACGCGAGAAGTCAAATATTTCCCCAAAGAGCAGAGCATCCGTGCGTGTTAATCCCCCCCCCCCCCCCCCGGGCGATGTCAAGAGAGCATTCAAACACTCGGCTCATTAAACATTTGCACTCGAAATAAATAAAATGCATTCTCTGCTGGGGCTGAACTTTCTTATTAATCACTATCATAATTATTTGAAGCAGATCTGACCCAAGGGTTATCGTGTAATTAATTGAAATTTGACATTTATTCTATAGGGTGTGTAGACGAAATGCGAATTATCTCACCACTCCTGATTAACTTCTATTTCTATCAATCAACTTCCGTAGAATATGTTAAAAATAAAATCAAAATTTTCTCTCGAAGGCCTTTAAAAATATTTTAAACAAGAAAGACAAAAAAATAAGTAAGTCACGTGACTCAGACCAGTCTGGCAACGTCGCATAAAATAATACTCGTTTCATGCTGTCACATTTTATTTTCTTCCAATTTTTGCTGGTGGGTTAGCTCTAACTTGAAGTATATTTAGGCTATAATTAGCTATCTCTAAGATATACTCGACTTATAATTTGTTGATTTAATATTTAAAGCCCGAAAATCTAAATTTATAATTAGAAGAAATAAGGGACAGGGACAGCAGCCAGGTGAAATAAAAAAGCGTTATATTTAGTTGGCGACGTTTCGGCGCTAGTCGCACTCATCCTCAGAGCAAGCAAAATTGACAAAATTCCATGTTTATTGTTTTCACTTGCTATTTAAATGCCGTCGTAAGGTTTTGATTGAAGGCCCTGAGGATGATGCGACCAGCACCCGAAACGTCGCCATACCCCGTACAAAGTTTTTTTTTTTTTTCACTCTTCTAGCCATTCAACTCTATCTAAATGGATTTATTTTAAATTTGCCCTCTCGACTGCTATAAGGAGAAGCGAGTTCTCTACCTCCACCTATTTCCCATCATCCATCTGCCTCTGTGTGATGTCATTTTATTATTTATCGTCGAATGGAATGGAATGGCCATATTGGTTGCTCGCTGGGTTGAGTTCGATCGGTTCCCGCCCCTCTCTCTCCCTCCGAGGGTTCCTCCCCCTTTTGATCTGCGCATGTCTCTTTTGTTGTTGTTGTTGTTGCCCTCAAAAAAGGGTGGAGTCCCTCGCTCGCTCGCTCTCTATTATTATAAATTCACCAATAGAAATTGGCACGGATTAGATTTCAAGAGGCAATAGGAAAAAAAAATAAAAAAATAACGGATACGTTACACCACTTGTGAAATAAATTAGATTAAATGATATTATTGCTTAATAATCAAGAATTGTAATTAAAAGAAGGTTAAGGGCCCCCCCCCTCTTTGATATTTATAAACAAGAAAGCAAAGAGATAGACAGAAATGTAGATAACTTCACTTTCTTGGACATGAATCCATGAGATGTAGATCGTATATAAATAAACACTATCTAATAACTAGGGCTCGGATTTATAGGCACTAAAAATCTTTAAAATAGACAGGCAACTAAGCACTAAAAATTATTAAAATAGGCACTTAAAAAGGCATTTATTGTAGAAATAGGCACTTAAAAAGGCTTAAAAGGCATTATTTAAGAAATAATATAAAAAAAATTTAAAAAATTGATGTCTTATTTTTGGTAATCTGGTGTGACTGGTCGCATAGCACACTATTTTTTCTTAATTTCGGTAATTTAAAGGCGTATTCTGTACTTGTTTGCCACAATGTAAATACAAATCAAATTTTTAAGTAGTAGGCCTAATTTTTAAAATTTTACATTAAAATAAATTTTTTTTTGAAAAAAAGTATTTTTTTTTTAAATCTCGGGAGGGGGGGTAATTATCCCCTTGAAGGGTAAAGGGGATAATTACCCCCTCTCGTTTGAAATATTTTCTTGATAATTCAAAAAAATTTTAAATTTAGGCTATGTATAGCTCGTAAAGAATTGAAATTGGCTATTTGAACTTAAAATAGGCACTAAAAAAGGCATTTATAGATGAAATAGGCACTAAAACCCAGAATCGGCCAAAATAGGCATTATAGGCACTAACAAATGCCTCTTATTTTATTCAGAATTTCATGAAACGTATACATATCATATTGGCCTAAATTTTAAGCCATAAACTAAAAAAAGGCAAATAGGGCGAAATCCGAGCCTTCTTTTTATTATTATTATGATAAATTGACTTTTTATAAAAATTCAATTGTAATATTATTGATTTTATTTTATAAACGCTATGCTATAATGATTTTATGAAATTTGAAAAAAATAAAAATAAAAAATTGAAATTTTCTTTTTTAATTAGAATACCTTTTTTTCAAATGTCATCCCGATCTATGGGAATTTATTCGTCTATAAATACACACACACACACACACACAAAATTAATTGATTGTTTTTTTTTTTCTTCAAGTTGAGAAGCCTGACAGAAGAATTTTCAAAAGATCAAAGAGAATTCAAAAATGAATGACATTTAAAGAAAATAATATTAATAATAATAATTTGTTTTCATTAAAATGTCTAAAAATATTTTTTATTTTTTTTTTACAAAAATTGGATAATTATAAAAAAAAAAAAGAAGAAATTGGCATTAATGTAAAACAAAATTAAGACAAATAAATTAAAAAAAGATTTAAAAAGAAAGAATAAAAAGTGAGTTTATTTGATATACGAATTTATATACGATCTACATCTCATGGATCCTCGTCAAAAAAGTGAAGTTAGCTATGATAGATATAACTTTAGATCCTCAACGTCTTATTTAAATATCACAATTATTATTTGTTTTTAAGCAATTATATTAAAAAAAAGAGGGTTAAAGTAAAGAATAGAGTCAGAGAAACATGTAGGGCGATTAAAGCATTCTAAATGCGTGTAATCGAAAAAAGGGCTGTCGTTGCCAACAACAGAAGAATTAAAATCACAATCAAATGCAAAAATAAAATTTTCTAATAATTCTTTTGTCCCTTTAATTTGGCTAAAATGTTCATTCATTTCGATTTGTTTTTGGGGTTTTTGTTGTTTCAGCCATTGACAGAGAGCGAAGCCAAGTGAAGGGTCGTCCTTTTTTTCTTCCAAGGGGGGGGGTTAAAGACAAACAGAGGTTTTGTGCAAACATTAGGCGACTTGTTCTGTTCTGCTGGGGTGGCCCGGCCTGATGACCGACCCAGAGAGCAGAGCAGAGCAGAGAGGGTCATTCTCAAAAAAAATAAAATAAAAGTGGCTGGACAGACAGACAGACAGACAGACAGAATTCTGACTCATTTTCCCTTCCTCTCTCTCTCTCTCAGCCCTTGCCCAGCGGCTCTAGTTTTAGAGAAATTATTAGGCGAATTTTTTATTATAGACCACATTTATTTATTAAAAATCTGGTGTGACTGGCGCACAGCACACAACTTTCTCTTACCCTTCGGTAAGAGAAAGTTGTGCACCGTGCTGGTCACACCAGATTTTTTGTGTCGAGATATATTTAGTTTCCCATAGCACCTTAGTTTCAAACTTGCATTTTAAATGTTGACTGCTTCAAATAAACTATGGTTATTTTTCAAAATTTTAATCTCATATTTGGACATTTTATACACAATATAGAATCGTAAATAAATACAAAATTTCATAAGAATTGGGGAAAAAAATTTTAAATGCCTAAAAAGTTCCAAAGGGGACCCCCTTTTGAATCGAAATTAACATACAAATCCCTATAGGAAATTAACATTAGGCCTATGCGAAGATAAGGTGGAAAGGGAATTTAATAAAAAGAGTAGAGAGAGACGATAATGTTTGCAAGTGAGAGAGAGACATATATGTTTTCTTTGAAACAATTAAAGACACAAATAAATTTAAAAAAAAAATGGGAATTTAAATAATAATTGATTTTTAATCTAATAAAAAGAAAAAGATTTAAATTCCGTTACCATGGCAACCAGTTCTATCTTTCCTATGAAGAACAAGAGTAAAGTGGTCTTCAGAAGATTTCAACGGCAAAATGAGAATATACATTTTAAAGAGCATCTAAAAAATAGTTCATTTATGAATTTAAAAAAAAATCCTTGGAGGGAATTTTGAGAAAATCGAAAAAAAACTGAAAAAGTACATCAGTAAAGTACTAGTACTTTTTGGCCGATTTTGTTCAAAAGCTTATTTTGAGATTCTTCAAAGGTACCTAAGTTAAATATAAAATTTCAATCCGCTAGCTCAACTCCTTCATGCTAAAAATCTGTCCACACACACATACATACACACACACACACACACACACATACACACACACAGACCAATTTTCGGGACCCACTTTTTTGGACTCAGGGGACCTCAAAACATGTATATCCATCAAAATCTCGACATCGAATTTTTGACATGATCGCAATACTTTCTCTCTCTATATATTTCATATATAGGGTAAGAGAAAGTAAAAATAGCTATATAATTACTGTACAACGTTTCGACTGCTCATTCTGTTGTCGTTTCCAAGTACTGTGCACTCGGCATCGGGGGCCATTTAGACCCCGTCTCTATTTATTTATTTCGCCTGGGACGGAATGCGAACCCGCGACCCTTGGTGCACGCTAACCACTACACCAAGGCCCGAGGGCCCTCAAAATGGGGTATAGAGAAAATTAGTAGAAAATGTGCTTTTCTAGGGATGGTTGAAATGCAGAGAAATTTCAGCAGAAAATCAGAGCTGTTTTAGTGGTGCAAAAAGTTGAGAAAAATCAATTTTTTACTTACACCCCTCCATTTGGATACCAAATGGCTTAAAAATTATTATCTGTTATCGATTAAAGTGTTAGTTCCGGGGTGATCGAGCCGGAGCTCCGACTTTTTTTTTATAAAATTGTAAAAAACTAAAAAAGTACATCAGTAAAATACGAATACTCGAGGGGCGCGAATTTGATTTGTATAGAAGAAATAGGAAAATATTTAAAATTTGAAAGAAATTATAACGAGACAACTTGTTCCTCCGTGGAAACATCAATAAAAACACCAAAATAAGAAATAACAGTCCAGGGAGATAGTGTTTTGAGGAATAGCAATATTAATGTGTGGATACTTAGAGGAGACCTAATAAGAAAACTTTAATCATGAGATATACGTAAGAGAGTTGCCCAGGAAATGCGTCAGCCTGGAGACAATTAAAAATTATTATTTTCAATAAAATCAATTAATAATTAGTATTTTAATAATAGAATTTAAATAATAGGTATTTTTCTACTAATTGGCCTTTTGACATTATTTAGGGCAGGTCAACTAAACTCTCTCTCTCTCTCTCTCTCCCTCCACGTGTTAATATAAAGAGTGGGAGGGGGAGTGGGGGGGGGGGAATTCACAAACTCAGCATGAAAATATAAAAAAAATAATTTTGCTTGGTCTGTGTCTCTCTCGCTTATCAAAAAGCATGCAGGCATGCATGCTCTATATATAAAACATGTGGGCCCTCAGGCGAGGGGGCGGGAAAAGATTCCCCCCCCACCCCTTGTGTGCTTAGTAAAGGAATTTCTCTCTATTTTGCTTACGTCATCTCTTTTCTTATGAGCAATTATTATTAGTAATAGTATTCAATTAAATGTTCTAGAATTAATCTTTTAATTCATGACGTTTCGGCAACCTATCGCCCACCTTCTTCAGGACTAGTGAGTTTTTTTTTTAATTTTATTAAAAATGGCTTCCATTTCTGGTGACGTCATCAGATGCATTCACTTTGAAACAGTTTGTGAATTGAAGAGTTGCCTAAGCAGAGGCTGGCAGCCAAATTTAATTTTTCTTTTATTGGGCCAACGTTTCGGTCTCGATAGAGGCCATGTTCATGAGTATACTTATACTAGCGGTGGTAGGGTTGCCTTCTGCAAGGCCCTGGCGGGCGGCGTCTCGGCATATGACTAAGAGTTGATTTTAATTAATTTTGCACCATAATATGAAAGTATGATATAAGAAAATCGAGTGGAAAATACATTTTAAAGGGGGAAATAGAAGGGGGTAGGGTCGATAGAACTTTCTGGGGTCTGGAATACAATTTTTCAATTATTTACACTCTAGAGAAGCGTCATTTTAAATTTTATTAAAATAGTTTATTAATTAAATTTAAATTTTATTAAAATAGAGTGAAAAATAAAAAAATAATAATTTTAAGGGGGGGGGGGCGCGAAAAAACTTTTTGAAATGTCGAATTGTAGGGGGAGGAAGAAGGAAGAGTTTTTATTTGTCATTTTAAAGTTTTGATTTCTTTAAGCGAGTTCGAACCTGTTTATTATGGGGGATTTGTCAACTCTCTGAGAGGGGGGGGGGGGTTCCCTACCCCTAATTTGATATAATGATAGCCTAAAACCACCCCCGGGAAATTCTCTACCCATTAAAAAAAAAAACCAGTAGTTTCGGAGTTTCGGAGTTTATGCTCGTACATGGCCTCTATCGAGACCGAAACGTCGGCCCAATAAGAGAAAAAATAAATATGGCTGCTAGGCTCTGCTTTTGCGGCGCTCCCTTGATACAAGAGCCACAAATTACACCACGAATAAAAGGGCCGAAACTTCCCTCTGTACATTTTATTTATTTCCTTCAGCGGACCCTGCGCCTAGTCAGAGACCTCCTCTTCTCCTCCCACATAAATACAAACACTTTTGTCCTTTATTCCACTTTCACTCATCTGACACCGAAACGTCACTATATATTTCCATATTGTTCGTCTGTCTGTCCCCCTTTCTTATTTTATTTTTTTTTCTTTCTCTCTATAATTAATTTCCATATTTTAATGACTGATGTTTAAAAATAAAATTGCATATAATTACTTGCTCTATAGGAATTGAAAATTCCCCCTCCCCTCCCCCTCCCCTCTTTCCCCTCCCCTCTCCTCTTTTTCTTCTCTTTCAGCTATAATTTGAAATAATTACAAACAAGAAAATAATGATTCAATTTAGAAAATCTCTCTGTCTCTCGTCCATTAACGTCAACATTTAACGATAAAATGGAACAACAAATTCTCGTTTGTTTAATAACTGCCTTCAATATAAATAAATATTTCTTTTTGATTGATTTGCAAACTCGGAGACTTGAATGCATCAGAAGCGTCCCTCGATTGTGTTGCCATCTATTGGCCATTTCCGGTAATTGGAAATAAAGAAAAATATTATTTCGTCTTTTATTTATTCTCATAAGAATTCTGATTAATTAATTCGAATTAATTTATTTAATTTTATTTTTAATAAAAAGTGAGGTTACTAGTTATATACAATCTACATCTCTTAGTTTTTTTGTCTAATTAAAAATCTGGAGTGACTGGTCGCCATGGGCGTAACTAGGGAGTGCCCCCCAAGAAAAATAGAGAAAATATTGCAATTATTGTTTCTAACTTAACGACGTGCTTGAATGGCTGACTCTGCGACAGACAGACAGACTACTGTCTAGCTAGCCCGCGTAGAGGAAGGAGACAAAAATTAATAAATAAATCAAATGTTGGATGACAAAAGGAAGAGAAATGACGCTAATATTGAATTTTTAATTAAAAATTCTCTCTTTTGTTATTTAAATCCCACAAATAAATAAATAAATAAATAAACAATAAATTACGAGATATTATTTACATCATAATAAGGGATTGAATTTCATAAAAGGAAATAAAAATATCTTTAATTTGATTTGCGACAATTAAAATGAATTTTTTTGATTTTGTTGCGTCACGTGATGAGCATTTTGCTCGAATTGATTTCATGAAAACGAGAAAATCCTTAAATAAATGCTGCGCTCTACAAATGCATGCAATCTACACTACAATAAAATTGTAGATCTACTTATATCAAGGAGCACTTTACTTAATTTTGTTCGTTTATCGCAATTGGATGCCCATGGGCTGACAACGTTGCTTGATTATAGCATGTGGGCAACTTGCTCTTAGTTTGCTTCTAGCCCTGGGCAATTTCCCAAGTGTTTGGGCATCCATGGGCAAGTTGCCTAGTGTTTCTTTCAAGCAAGTGGGCAGAGCCTGGGAAGCACTTGCCCTTTTCCCGGCGTTTGATTTTCTCGTTTTGGATGCCCTCTACTTATTTCCACCCTTTTCATTATTCTTAGGGCCTTGAATTAAATTTGGAGGGATGAAAAAGAATATTTTAGCCTTAATATTTCTTCAAAAGTTCTAGAGAGGTGAAAAACATGAACATTTGGATCCAAGGGGGGGGGGAATTTCGTCCTTGCAAACGTTGCAAAAAATTCATTAAAAATTATCGATTTTTTCTAAAACTAGCCGCGTCGCCCGCCTTTGCATCTAGACAGGAGGGCTTCGCCCCCTGGACCCCCCTCCAGCTGGCTCGGGCCCGCCTGCGGCGGACCCTCGCCTTTTCTTCTTTTTTTTTTATAAAAAAACATTCACACTTTTTCCTCATTCACACTCACACTCACACACACATTCACACAGTCTTTTCGGCAACTCAGGCCATTTAAGACTTTAGACGATAACCGTTATTGATTAAATATACATATATGGGGTCCAGGCATTCTTATTTAAGCTATTTGGTATCCAAATGGCTTAAATAAAATCATCGAACTGCCTGGGGTCCGAACCCGCGACGTTTGGTATAGAAGGCCAGTACGCTGCCTCTACACCAAGCCCCGAGGGCTTTTTTATTCATTATAAAAAGAAAAAAAATTTTTTTTTTTCTCATTCACACTCACACTCACACACACATTCACACAGTCTTTTCGGCAACTCAGGTCATTTAAGACTTTAGACGATAACCGTTGTAATATATATTATCTATTGTGGGGTTGAGGCATTTCTATTTAAGCCATCTGGTATCCAAATAAAAAGAAAATTTTTTTTTTTTTTTTTTTTTTAAAACATTCACACTTTTTTCTCATTCACACTCACATTCACACAGTCTTTTCGGCAACTTAGGCCATATAAGACTTTGACGATAACCGTTGTAATTAATATATCAATTTGGGGTTCAGGCATTTTCTATTTAAGCCATCTGGTATCCAAATGGCTTAAATAAAATCATCGGACTGCCTGGGTCCGAACCCGCGACGTTTGGTATAGGAGGTAGACACGCTACCTACTACGCCAGACCCGGGGGCAAAAGAAAATTATTATTATTCTATTCCAATCCAGTGCCTGCTAGATGATTTGTTTACTTTCATGGAATACACAAATGAAAAGAATACATAAATATTTCTCAATATATTTCCAATGGGAGAAACTTAACTTTAAGAATTAATAACTCAAAAAGTTATAGGAATTTCGGGATGAAAATAATTTTCCTGTAATCTCGAGAAGGTCATCTTTATGCATAAAAAATTTCATTTCAAAATTCCAACGGGAAGTTGCCTAATTATAACGTGACAGACAGACGGACATTAGCGATTTATATACATATAGATTCATTCAATGCAATAAATGCCCTCAAAATATATAGTTTCAAATAATGCATTGCACATGTTTAAACATGTGATTTTATATTATTAAAAAAAAATACACCCCTCTGTATTGTACTGACTATCAATTGTCCTGAGGAAGGGTTCGGGTCCGAAACGTCGGCGATCGAAACAAATTAATTAAAATTTTTGTCTAATTTGATTGCTGGCTGTTGATACTTGCCAATTGTACAGCCACTGCCTCGCTTTTATTAGCAAAAGGTCTTTAATTTTAGTGCACTTGTTGAGTTTTTAAGCAATCGTGGCCCAACCCACAAATTCGTTATTAGCGTTGGAGTTACAGCATTTATGGATAGAAATCCCCCCTAAAAAAATAATAAATATAATAAAAATGAAGTTAATTTACTATTCGAAGCTCCTTTATAATCATTGAATTCATTAAGACTCAATTTTTTTTCTCTCGCTGCTGCTGCTGCTGCTTTGATAAGATATTTTTAGACATGGTCCAGATCAAGAGAGAGAGAGAGAGAGAGACAAACTCTAAACTGTCTATTACATTTGTGAATGGCTTAATTTTTATTTAGGCAAGTTTTTTTTTTTTTTTTTTTTTTGCTGTCAACCAACGAATGCAAGAGAGAGGGGGGGGAGAGAGAGAGAGAGAGAGAACTGGTGGTGGCCACATGTTGTTTTCAAAGAGATGCTCTCCAGGGAGGAGGCTGCAGCTCCTTTCCCTCATCTCTCGTAGAGATTCTCAAATAAATTTATTTTTTTATTTTCTATTTCTTGCAATAAATTCCATTTTCCTCCCTCTATATCTCTAATATCTAAATTTGTTCTATTTTGTTTTTTTTTGTAATAAAGAAACAAATTAAAAGAACCAAATTGTATATAATCTACATCCCTTTGATTTATTTCCATTTGAAAAAGTTATTCTTGTTTAATAATTTGACTACATTGTTGCCAACAATTATTTTATTTCCTTGTTTTTTTTTTTTTTTTAAGGTCTTTTTTGGCATCTAGACCCCATCCCTATTTATTTCAAATGATTTGTAGTCAAATCATATTTCCTTGTTGTTATTGGTTAATTAATATTCAAAAAATATAAAAATTAATATTATTTAAATAATTTCAATTAAAAAAAAATTTTATTTAAATTTGATTATTTGTCAATAATGATAATGAATGGGTTTGAAATCAATTCTCTAAAATTATGAAATTGAGTGAAGCAAAAAAAAAATGATTGGTTAGAGTTTGTAATAAATAGAAATAAACAGTTGCGAAATTGCACGCTAATGATAGCAATTTGTCGAATTAACGGGACAAAAAAAATTAGATTAGTGAATGATTAGAAATTTTCACCTCTACGAATATTAATAATCTATAATTAATGTGTATTCTTTGGCACAAAATCAAATATTTTTCATTTGTCTAAAAGGATTAATCATTTTCGACAATATATAATTTATTGTTGCATTCATTTAACAATTAATAAATTTTAATATTATAAAATATCAATTTTATTTTGCATTATTATTTAATAGAAATTTTAATAATTAACAAGCGGGAAAATGAAATAAATTAAGATTTTTTTCTTCCAAATACGGGCCTCTACAACTGATTATAAGAAAATATTGTTAGGTTATGTGTATATATATATATTCTACATCTCTTGGAAAATTCCTTCGATTCCTTTTTTTTAGTGAATTTTTTTTTAAATAATCAACGAGATCAGAGGGCACAATTAACAAATAATAATTTATATCGAAATTTATCTCTGACATCCTTGGATTCTTTTTATTTTTCATTAATTAGAATAAAAGATGGCGATTTTAAAATTGATTTTATATTAATATTTTCGTATTTTTATTTCAAACTCGTACAAAAGATGAATTCCCCCATTAAGTCAGAGAGTATTAAACTCTAATAATTTATTATTAAATATCTATCTCTTAGGCCTACTTGCTGGATGTTGAGTTTATATTTAGAATTGGAAAATGTTTCTTTAGTCATCTGTCTGTCTGTCTGTCGGCTACTACTAAAAAAAGAAAGCAAGAAAAGGGTAACATTCGATACCCTCGTAAGTAACGCGCCGTTTAAACAAAAAAGTAAATTGTTTTTTTTTTCTAAGAGTGGGAAACAACTCCATATGGCTCGGGTCGAAAAAAAGGGTCATTAATCTCAATAAGTGATGATGATAATAATCATAGAATCAACGGAAATACACGGTTGTTGTTATCAAAATATAAACATTTAGATTTAGAAATTTCTAAATTTTCTGTAAATAAGGAGATTTCTTTTTTATTTCTTTGATTTTCTTAAAATTCTGTCGTCAAAAAACTGATTTCTATTTAAATTTGATATATAGATGACAGAATTAAAAATACATAAAATTTACATTTTCGTTTTAATAACCAATGAAGAGTTCTTTACTCTTGTGTTTTTTTTTTTTGTTTTTTAAAACATTTCAGACAATATCTCAATAGAAAAGTTGTTTTTTTGTTGTAATTTTTGTTGTAAGCATTTTTTGATAAAAGCAGGTCGTTGATGAGTTTGAGGGAATTTTCGATAAGCGCGAACTTTTTATACTGTCCTTTGAATAATGAATGTGGCGTAGCGGGCTAGGGGATCAGCGGGCTAGAGGGTCAGCTTCTGCAAACAAGACCGGGGCGTGCGGGATTTATTCATTAAATAAAAATAATGGAAACAAATCCAGTTGCTGTAACATCCTTGAAAGCATAGAAGAAGTTGGATAAAAGGAACCAGAAATAGAGATTAGCTCGTTAGCTAGAGACAAAAACTGGAGGAGGAGTTAGAGATAGGAAATAAAGTAACTTCACGGGGTGTCGGTAGATGGCTCCGGCTTGGCATGGGTGTCTTCGTGCACGGAAGGACCTCGAGTAAATCCCGGGAAGAATTTCAAAAAATCTATATACGTATAACAATAAGAGGAGTGTCCGTCTGTCACGCTCTATTTAGGCAACTTCTCGTAATTTTGAAACGGAATTTTGCAGTCTTATAAAGGACAGTATGGAGAGTTCAAGAAAAATACTCGGGTCTCTCAATTCCTATAACTTTTAGCTTCGCCTTCGCCTTCGCGCCTAGCCGGGGAGCTTCGCGCCCCTGGCCCGGGCCCGCCTGCGGCGGACCCTCGCCTTTGCTTCTTACTTATGAAAAGAAAATTATTTTCATGATAAAAAAAACATTCACAGCCATTCAGTGCCTGCTTGAGGATTTGTTTACATTCATGGAATACACAAATGAAAAGAATACATAAATATTTCTCTATACATTTCTTATGGGAGAAATCGTAACTTTAATAATTAATAACTCAAAAAGTTATAGGAATTTCGGGATGAAAATAATTTTCCTATAATCCCAAGTAGGTCCTCTAAATGCATATAAAATTTCATTTCAAAATTCCAACGGGAAGTTACCTAAATAGAGCGTGACAGACAGTGGGACATTAGCGAATTATATATAAAGTAAAATTATAAGAGAAGAATGGGAATCCTCCTGGGAAACAGCGAAAAAACGTTATATTCTGTCGCCGACGTTTCAAGAGCAAGTCGCACTCATCTTCAGAGCACGCAGATGGGGCAAGGTGAGTGCGACTTGCTCTCGAAACGTCGGCGACAGAATATAACGTTTTTTCGCTGTTTCCCAGGAGGATTCCCATTCTTCTCTTATAATTTTAAGAAAAAAGTTTAAAACAAGTTTCGGTTTCGGGCATAATATTTGTAGAGGGGGGGGGGGGGTTGTTTGTATATGGCTAACTGTGACAGGGAGATGGAGGGGCTAGATAGAATATCGTCACAAGTCACAATAGGCGATATGTCATATGTGGACGACCCTTAGAGTAATATTTATGTATTCTTTGCATTTGTGTATTCTATGAATGTAAACAAGCAGGCACTGAATTGGAATAGTTAGTAATGATAATTTTTTTTTATAATTAAGAAAAGGCGAGGGGGTCCAGGGGGGGGCTAAGGTGGGCGGAGCGGCTAGTAATAATAATAATAATAACTAGCCAGGGGGGATTCGCCCCTTGGACCTCCCTCCAGCTGGCTGGATTTTTCATTGCTTAAAATTAAGAACATATAAATCAAATACACTTGGTTATATGTTTCAATATTTTAATTAAATAACATTTGATCGATATTATTACCATCATAATAAGAACAAATTTGATGTATTTTTTCTAAAACGTCATGCCTTCCTTCTGTTCTTAATTAATTATACCGTATCGAGAAAGTTGCATTTATGAAAAATTTAATTTTTTTTCACTCAATTATTTTAATTTAATTAATTTATTAACAACAAAGGGACATTGTTGCAATAATAACAATTAATTGCTGCAAACTTTAAATAAATGAAACGCAGAATTCTTATTTCTTTTAATAAAAACGCAGTCTATATGATTATTTATTTATTTATTTATATGCCGTGTGGCAGGCACTGCATCAAAAAAAAAAATTGGCTCAAGGCCAGCCTGCAAGAGTCAAATTTATTATCATAAAAAAGCAAGAAGAAGAAGAAGAAGAAGAAGAGGGCGTTTAGTATTTAATTTAGCTGATGAGAGAAAGAAAGAAAGAAAGCAAAAAAAATATATATACATTCTACATCTCTTGGATTGTTTTTTTATAAAAATTTGATAATTGCTCACTTGACTCTAGTAGTGTGCGTGTGCTGTCATATCAAAAGACAATCGCCATTTTGGTTAACTTTTTAGTAAACTAACTAACTAATAAATTAAATATTATTCAATAATTCTCATAATAGTTTATGTATGATAATATCAAATAGCCTAGTAAATTATTATTTCTTTATGAATTTTAATTAAATAATAAATAAATCAAAGGAAATAAAATAAATAAAATAAAAATATATTATAACCTCACAATCTTTTATTAATAATTCTTTTTAATTAATTATTTATAATATAAAAATAAAAGATTTATTTACAATAATTTATTTTATTCACTAACTATTATTGTTATTTATATATGAATGTATATATTCTACATCTCTTATTATTCTTTTTCTTTGTTTATTTTTTAACGCCTCCCTTAATAATTTATAGGTAAATTACAAATATAAATAATAGAAAAGGATTTTAGTTTTTCTTTTAAATGGATTTCTGTTTGTAAATAAAGGAGAGGCGCCTTGAGAAAGGAGGCGTTTCGGTCGCCTTATTATAAATATTCACCGGCACGAAAAACAAATAACAAATAGAGGTGACGACCAACTCAGTGAGTGAGTGAGTGAGTGAGAAAAGGTTTCATGTTCGCAGAGATATCAGTTTGCAATGTCCTTCTTTCTTCTTCTTCGTCCTCCCCGGGAACAGTTCCGGTTTCAGAAGGGGTCACAGTCACAGTCACAGTCACAGTCACATAACTGCTACTACATACAACAACATTGTCTTTGTAATCACACAAAAATTCTCTTCTTTTTTTTTTATTCAATGAAATTTAATCTTAAAAAATAAATAAATAAAGGATTATTTCATTTTTCTAAAATGGAAATTCTCAATTCCTCAATAGCTTGGGCACAAATGAATTCGAATGAGAATAATTTGATTTTATTTAAAAATGCAAAAACAAATTGGATTGACATAAAAACAAAGAGATGTAGAATATATATAGTATTAAGTAAGAATAATTATAAACATAAATTGGAAAAATAAAATTCCATATTTTCATATCTATGAAATTAACTCCATCTCGATCTGCATGTTATAACAAGTTCTCGGCCTACACGCAGTAGAGCTTACAGCCAAACAGAGATAGGCCTACAATTAATTAATCAAATATAGAAAATTCATTTGATTGTTGAGTTAATTTTATTTTATTTAATTAATTAATTTTCTTTATTTATTTAATTTAAATAATTCCTGTTTATTTAATTAAAAATAATTCAAATAATAATTTAGGCTATATTATTATTGATAACTTAATGCTAAAACTAGAACAAAGATGGCGACGCTTTTTTGTTTATATGACGTCAGCAAACTTTCGACTAGAATCAAGTGAGCAATGAAATGAAATTGTTATTAAAAAAATCTATAAGATGCAGAATATAATATATAAAGTGACATTTCCTTAACCTAATGAAATTCCTTTAAGTTTATAAAAATATTAAATAATTAATTTAATTTCCAATTATTAGAATAAAAATAATAATAATAAATATTCGAAAGGCAAATTTCAATTGAATTTGAAGGCGGAAATAATTTTATCTCTCACCTTTGATAATAATTACGTACTTTAACTTTAATCTAACCTTACCTTAGTATTAAGTGCAAATATTATATGATAAATTAAAGAGAGAGATCATGTTTTAATGGAGGAGGATGTTGGGTCTGTTATTACATCGGGGTACTTACAGGTTGGCTCGTAATCACACACACCATCGGAGCCCCCCTCCCCCCCTCTCCCCTCCCTCCTTTTTATTATTATTTATTGGACGACGTGACGCCGACCGACCGACAGCATCAAATACATAATCATAATAATTTGATTTTTTTTCTTCTTCTTTCCACACACAAACACGTTGTTGTTATTATTATGTGCTTGATAGCCGCACACACGCACACACACGCCCTTTTTTTCATTATTCTTCAATTAATAAGAAAATAAAAACTCAACAGTTGGCAGCATTGTCAACAAATATACGCTCTACATCTCTTCGATTAATAATCAATTAAAATATAAATAAAATTGTTCCTAATTAATTGTTTTTAAAAATAATTATAATTTTTTTTTATTTTGACGAAAACTTTAATAATAACACGAAAAAAAATCCTAATTATTTTCTAATATCATTTCTTTATATATACTCTACATCTTCTAGTTTTATTAACAAAGCATCCAATTATTCTTTTTTTTTTCACTTTAATGTCATTTTATTAGATAAATAAATAAAAAATATTCTTGTTTTATTATTTAAGATAGACTAGATGAAATAAAATAATCAAGATTGGTACGTTTATAATATGGATACGGGCCAGAGATCCTGGGTTCTAAATGAAGAATTTATGATAAAAATTAGAAATGCACGGCAATTTTCGGACAAAAGTAAACAAAATCAACAATTGATTGATAAATATTTTAAAGATATGTATGGATTTGTTTATATTATATTAAAGTACTCTATTAATTTTATTATATAAGCTCCCGACAAAATAAAATAAAAAAACAAGAATATTCAGGCGGATACAAGGGGGGGGGGTAAAGGGGGTAATTATTATAAATTTTATTTTTAATATAAAATTTTAAAAATTAATACTTAAAAATATGATTTGTATATATATTCTTGAAAACAAGTACAGAATGCAACTTTAAATTACAGAAAATAAGAAAAAATTGTGTGCTGTGCGACCAGTCACACCAGAATACCCCCCCCCCCCTTCCCCGAGAAACTCCTCTGTATCCGCACTGAATTATTAAAAAAACAAAAGGTATTGATTGGCATGAAAAATAAGAGATGTAGAATGTATATAGATAGGCCTAAATATAAATAGAAAAATAAATGTCACTTATTCTTTTTTGCAATAATTATAAAAAAAAATTAATAATAATATTTTCAATAATTAACAATGCTACCAACTGTAGAGCCTTTATTATTTATTAATTTTTTTTTTTAACATTCACACAGACTTTTTGGCAACTTAGGCCATATAAGCCTTTATACGTAAATCGTTATTATGAAAATATATCTATTGGGGTCCAGGCATTCTTATTTGGTATCCAAACAAGGCAGGCGCGCTACCAACTACGCCAAGCCCGAGGGCTTATTTATTAATTGAAGATAAATAAATATAGTGTTTGTGTGTGTATCGTCCTCAGGGATTGTTTATGTTATTTCTAATAATTTTATCATTTATTTTAATTCAAACACCATTTAGATAGATAGAGAGAGGAAATGGCAAAAAATAAAAAGTTTTTAATGGAGAGAGAGAGTTTTCTTTTTCTTTTTGCTTCTTCTCTCTCTCTCTCTCTGTACTGTAATGGGAAGCGAGTGTCAGGTTACACGAGAGCAAACAAGATGGAGTCGGCCTGTTCTCTCTCTCTCTCCTTGTGTGTGTGTGACGTCATCATCATCGCCGGAGAGGCAGACAGACAGACAGACAGACACGTCAATATACACACTCTCTCTGGGGGTTGGGGGGGGGGGGGGGGGGGGTTGTTCCCCTAAAAAAAAAAAAAAAAAATATATATATATTATATTTTTCCCCCCCCCCTCTCTTACCGTCTTTTTAGAAAGAGAGGGTGTTTATACGGGGGATTCCTTAATATTTTCATCAACACATCAATAAAATTAAAGAGAAAAAAAAAAAACATTTAAGAATCAAATACATCGAGAAAAATAACAATTTCCAATTCACTTTATGTGAATTTAAATAGAATACAAAGTCAAGGTCACTTCGTGGTTGAGTGAATAAAGTTTCAAGTTTTCAAACAGACAACCTGGGTTCAGATCCCGGAACCAAACTTTTCTTTTTTCTATTTTATAACAATTCTATAATTCTATAATTTTAAAGATTTTAGAAAAAAGTTGTTTCGAAAATTTAAGATAATTTTTAAACATAAAAAAAAAAATTTCTTCTTTTGAGGATTACCGGCTGTAATGTATTGATTTTTGTTCAACTTTTATAATTGTAGAGAAAATGACCTTTTTATTTTTGAAATTAATAGATCAAGATGACTTTGTGGTTGAATTTCAGGCAACTCGAGTTCAGATCCCGAGGTTAAACGTTTTTTTTTCTTCAAATACCATTTATATACACTCTACATCTCTTCGGTTCTTTTCTGTTTTTAATAAATACATTTTATTTAATCTGTTTACATGTAAATATCACTTTGATGATTTGTATCCATATTTATCTCTGGCATCCGTTGACATTTCTGTCGCAAATTGCATTAAAATAAAACTTCACAAACGTCCAAATGGATTTGTATTCATATTTTTCAAATTTTGCTCATAAAATGACAAATATTTTTAATTTGACTAAGAATAATGAAAAGTTTAAATTTATTTTTGATAATGAAGACATAAAAAAAGAAACTTGAAAGATTTGTATTAAATAAATTTTATTAATTTTTTTTGGAAATTAGTCAAAAAAAATCATCTCTATCAAAAGATTTTTTTTTTTTGTTGTTTGTCAAGAAAAATACTCGATGATTAATGAGGAGGGAATTCTTCTTCTTCTCTCTCCTTCCCCCTCTAATTATAAATGACTCGGAAAATTTTCTATAAACTAAAAATGAAGAGGTTAAGATTAATTTTTGTTTAAAAAAAAAATAAAATAAAATTCCTCTTTAATTTATTATCGAAATTAGATATGGCTTATAATTTGTTCTTTTTCTCGCTAATTTTGAATAGTTTTAATTAAAAAGACTCTCTTTTGTTAAACACGCACGCCTCCCCCCTCCCCTCCCCTCCCCCTCCATCAAGTCACTCAAAAAATGGCCGACAACAATTAGGCCAAGAGACGCCGTCGCCATTTTGTTATTAAATTAACCTAAAAATTAAATTTTTGATTTCACTAACATATACATATACAAAGTTTGTTGTTGTTAAATCGAGGGGGGTTTCTGGTTGCAGGTAGCTCCTTGTTGTTGGCTCCTTACCCGTTTAGACCTCGGAATCTGGTTCAAACCCGGGGGTAAGCTTTGTCTGTCTGTGTGTGTGTGTGTGCTGTCACGAAGTAATTAACATCACTCAACCTGCTCGATGTTTTCAATCATCTGATGTTGTTGTTGTTGTTGTTGTTACTCACTTAATCATCATCTTAAAAACTGTTGATTGGATTGATGAATTTTTTTTTTTTTTATTAACAAGTTTTTAATTAATTTTCTCACACACGATATGCGGTATTTAATTTAACAACGTAATAATAATTAATTAATTAATTGACATTTATTTATTTATGTTTTTGACTTGTGTAGTTAGTATAGAATATTTGACTCTATTGTTGAATGAATGAATGAAATAAAAGAGAAGAGATGCCATTTTGTTTTTTTTGTTTTTTGTTTTTTTTATAGGTTAGGTAGAGATTGTGAAGAAAATTAAAATTGAAGAAGGGTTTGAAGAGCCTAATTGCAAATTATTTTATTTTATTTATTGCATAATAAACAAGTTCCGGGTTGACCGATCCGGAGCTCGGTACTTTTTTATAAAATTGAAAAAAAATAAAAAAGTACACCAGTAAAGTACTAGTACCCGAATTTTACCAAACACGGGACCTAGCACAATTTCACATTGGGATCGCAATTAGTATTCAATATATATATTTAAAATTTGAAGAAAATTGTTAGAGCCGTTTTCGAGAACTGATATCCTTACATATAAACAAATAAACGTACATTGCCCGTTTAAAAAAAGAATATTAAATTAAACAAGATAAATTCATAAGAGATCTAGATCGTATATATATATATATATATATATATAAGCCTCACTTTTTTGACATTTTAATAATAAACAAAATTTAAATTAATTAAAGAGAGAAGAAATCACTTCTGAATATCAAAATACGTATTTAATGTTGATTTATATATTGTAATAATAAATAATTTGAAACTTAAAAAATTAATAAATAATAATTTCAAACTTTTAGAGCAAACAAAATTTAGAATTAAAAAAAAAACTTTTTAAACAAGAGCTGATGAAGACCGAAACATTAGTTGAAAAGGCAAAAGAAGATGGGCATTTTGAAGGTAGATTATTGATTGAATGTTAAGTAAGGGCAGAGAGGGAGAAGTTGGATGGTTTGTTGCTATGTTCACACTAGTCTCTCTCCTTTTAGATCAATCACTTGCTAATCGACATTTCGGTCGCATTCCTCAGGAGACTCTCCTTTAATTTTGTTGTTGTTGTTGTTGTTGTTTTAGGAGCACGGGTCGCAATTCGAGTGGCGATTTAGAGAAAGGCTCAGGCGCTGGCCCGAGCTCTGCACTCGACTCGAGCAGCGAATCTGTGGATGGAGATCAAAAGCCATCTACTGTGCTCGACCACCCATCCGCTCAAACGATGCTCTCACAGGTCAGCTCTTAACGACTTATCTAGTGTATATCCAATTGAAATACATTTTTGTCACATGAGACGGGATGCGATCCGTTGACCGTTAACACAAGAAGCAGAAACTCTGGCCCAAGGGCATTTGAAAAAAATAACTGCTAACTACATTCAAATATAAATTATTCCATTGTTGTTTCTAATTATAATAAATATAATTTCTATTATTGTCTTTTCTATTGTTGTTTTTATTTGCTGTTAATTAATTAAAAAATTAATTATTTAAAAATAAAATAAATTTCTGAATTTTATAGATTAAAATTTCAATTTTAAACAGTGCTACCAACCATTAAAAAATAAAAAAATAAAAAGATAAACTAGGGCTAGACTAAGCTGACAGGGAGGCTGAGGCGCCTTGCAGGTTCAATGAAATTTCACTCCCCTTTGGCGTCTCCTCTAATTTATGTTGTTACGTAGCTCTAGATGTTTTTCTAAAAAATATTGATAAGAATAAATGTCCTTGTTATAAATATAAGAACGAAAAAAGCCTTTTTGTGGTTGTAGTCACATCGTTTCCCTTAAATGTTTTTTCTACAAATTTTGTTTATTTTTTAAGAGCTAAGAGGGAGGGCAAAAAGGGAATGGACCCTTGCTTTGCACCCTTTGCATCTTCTTAGAATCCCCTCCTTTTGCTCTAATGAGCCCCCTCGCTTGAATTTGTTTATTTATTCTCTGCGAAAATTAATTCCAAATAATAGATACCTTGAGACAAGAGAGTCTCCCCAGACGACGTTTCGCACTCATCTTCAGGGCAAACAAATTAGCGAGGGTTCTGGGTGAATTTTTATGTTCTTTGGGACATGAAAAAAAAAAAAATAAAAATATTAGAAAAAGTGCTGAATGAGTTTGTATATTTAAAAAAAAATAAATAATATTTTTTGAGATTTATCAAAATTTTATTTATATTCATTTGCTTTAATTAAATTTCAATTTTAATTCTTAATTAGATAGAAGCAACAATGCTCTGAAGTTGATATATCCTGAAATTAGACATCAAAACAAATAGATGTGAAGATAGCCTTTCTCGTTTCTTAGTACATGAATCCAAGAGATCTAGATCGTATATAAATATTATTATATATATCAATCACTTTTTAAAATTATAAAGAAAATTTTAGATTAATTGACTTAAAATCAAATGAATAATATATAGAAGAGACAATTTAATTATAAAATAAAAATTCATAGCATACATTTGGTTGTATTTAAATTAATTTCTTTTTTCGTGATTTGAAAAGACAAATTTTAGTAAATTAATCTATCAATTAGAAGACAAACAAAACTTTTTAGATTTATTAATTTAGGCCTATTAAAAAAAATAATAATAATATTTTTGGAGATTTCTCAATGTTTTATTTATATTCATTTGCTTTAATTAGGCCTAATTATTAATTTTAATTCTTAATTATATAGGAGCAAAAATGCTACCTAGTTTATCTAACCTAAAACTAGACATTAAAACAAATAGATGTGAAGTTAGCCTCTCTCGTTTCTTAGTCCATCAATCCAAGGGATGTAGATCGTATATAAATATATATCAATCATTTTTTATTAGAAGTATAAAGAAAATAGATTTATATTCAAATAAATACAATACAAAATAGAGATATTTTAATTTCTTTTTTCAAGATTTCCAAAAGGAATAGTTTTAGTAAATTAATCGTGTAGTGTAGGCAGGCGTCACACACATTCGACGTCAGCATCCAATGGAAATGGACCGATCAGCATCGAGAGATAAGAGAGAGATGTGGGTTAGAATGGATGGATGGGTGACCTTGACTCCTTTTTTTTTCTATTTTGCTCTTGATCTTTTTGACACTTGGTTTCGTTATTTTGTCAAATCAAATTCGTCTTCTTATCTTTTCTGTTAAATAATTCCCTCTAATCATTTTACGCACGTTTTTGTTTGATAGTAAAAAAAAAAATTGTTTATTCAATTCCCAAAAATAACCAGACATGAAATTAAAATTTACTGATAAGGCGAGGATTTCGCAAAAAATAAATGATATGGCGTGATTTTTATTTTTTATCTTTTTTTATATAAAGAACTAGCTGCGAGAATCGCCTTTTGTGGGTAAATAACAAAAAAAGCATGACCTTGACTTGTGGCTCAGAGGTAGAGCATTGGCTTCTGGTGCCAAAGGTCGAGGGTTCAAATCCCGGCGACGAAAAAAAATTTATTTCACTTGAATTGGATACAAATCAAGGAACGGCGGGTCTAAATGGCCTGAGATGCCGAAAAAGACCTTAAATAAAATAAAATTAAAAAATAAAATTAAAAAAAAAAAAAAAAAAAAAAAAAGCTTTTATAATATCAACAAAAATTGTTGAAGCTTTAAGAAATAAAATAAAATTTAGATTTAGCCAGTGGATGGATTGCGACTCCCCCTTCGGTCGTGTGCGGAGCCCCCCCCCCTCCCCTCCTCTGCTTTCAAACCCCAATCAGACTTTTTACGTTCTCTATTAACTCTTTCTAGTGTTTCTACCTATTAGAGAATTCGATAAAGTTTTTATGTTATCAAACTTCAACATATGAAACAATGCAAAATAAGGGAATTTATTTGCCCAATGGCCTTCGGGAATAGAACGGACCCATGAATTAATGAATAAAACTGACTGGTCACGTAAATAAGATATCCCCATTTGGGGATTTGTTCTCTCCCACTCATTATTTGTTTGTTTGTTTGTTCTAGGAGGGGATGGGACATCACGTGACTGAGTTGTTCAGTACCGAGATTAAGCCCTCGGTGGCGAGTTTGCAGGCGACGGTGATGTCGAATGCCTCATTAGCTGCCGCTGCTGCCTATCAGTCCCAATTGGGGCTTGCCGGTAGTCGAATGCCGCCAGGTGGGGTGATGGGTAGTGGCGGGACAGGGACAGGGGGGCAGGAGGCAACAACGCGGCAGATCACACGACGACGGCGGCGGCGGCTGCAGCTGCTGCAGCGGCGGCGGCAGCTGCAGCTGGAATGCACCATCATCATCATCATCACCATCATGCAGAGCCGCCGCCGCCGACGCTTGTCCACGACTATCACAGCTTGTGACAGTGGGTTTCTGGCTACGGATTTAGCCAGTGAATGGATGGATGGCGGCGACTCCCCCTTCGGTCGTGTGCGGAGCCCCCCCTCCCCTCCTTTCAAACACTCGGACCCCCCCCCAATCTACGTTCTCTATTAACTCTTTCTAGTGTTTCTACCTATTAGAGAATTCGATAAAGTTTTTATGTTATCAAACTTCAACATATGAAACAATGCAAAATAAGGGTAGAAATTGAAAAATATGTCGTCTACCGTCCCAATTTCTCTTATCTTATCAACATTGATATAAAACCACCGAGAAATGCAAAGAAAACTAAAATACTTGCCAATAAAATCCGTCAAGTGGTTTATAAGTTAAAATATAGAGAATTAAAAATTAAAATCTCACAAATATTCTACCAATTTATATATAATGTTTTTGTTATTTATAAAGAGATGTTTGTATTTAATTATTTATTTATTTTTAAATTAAAATTAAAATTTGTTATTGTGAGATTGAAGAATTAATTTTTTAAAATTCTCTTTCTTTCAATTTCAATTATCAACATTTCTCTGCATAATTTGTTGAAATCATTTTAAAAGCAAAATTCCCACTTAAGATAATTAAATAAAATTTGTCTGAAATGATTTCAGCGAATTGTGCAGACAAACGTTGATAGATGAAATTGAAAGTCTTTCTGTGAACATGAAACAGATTAATTATTTATGAGCATCTTCATCTGACTCCCCTGATGAAGATCGAAACGTTTTGACTTTTATCGTAAAAGAAGACACTCCTCGCTCAAAGCGTTGCTATCCTCGTTTTTTTTACAATTTTGTAATAATTAAGATTATTATTATTGTATATATATAAATATATAAATAGATAGTTTATAATAAATAAATAAATAGTTTATATAATTAGGTCAAGGAAGATGAGATTTCGAAAGCATCGATTAACGTCATTAACGTACTTAAAATACATGTACATAATAATAATAATACATTTTGTGTCTTTCTTCTTTCTAACTTATAGGGGATTTCTATATACAAGAAACGAACAGTGTCACCTGACATTAAAGCCCCCACCCCCACCCTTCCCCCTCCCCCGTTCACCAAAAGCATTTATATTGAATAAAAATAAACGATTGTGCAAACAAAATTTAACATATGAAATTTCATTTTGGCAGAGAAATTATAAACATATATTTTTTTTTTATTCATATTCATCATCTTAAAAAATAATTTATACTATCAGTGTCTCCAGCTAGGTTTGTATATTTAACAAAAGAAATTAAAAATCTTTGATTGCTAAATTTAAAGAAAAAAAAAATGTTTCAAGTATCAATTTTCGTTTGCAGATTTAAGAAAAAATTTATAATTGTCCAATTTCTTAATTTTATGAAATTGTTTTTCATCCTAAAATGCGGAACTTAAAATTATTGCAATATTTTTAAACAAGAAATTGACACGAAAAAATATTTCATCTTTTAATTTTTGTTTGTAAATTTTGTAAAAAAAAAACAAAAAAAAAAAACCTTTTAGTGCTTTCATTGAGAGAATAAAAATAATCCCAATAATAATAATGCCAAAACTTATGAGTTGGACGTGAAGACATCGCGAAATTCAATTACTGCACACCAATCATGACATATGAAAAATCAAAAAATAAAGATTTTCTGTATGTGAGACATGATAGAGATATTAATTTCAATCAAACATTTGTATTTAAGCTGTTAATATTCCATTACATACAATGATACAAAACGTTTCTTGTATATATATATATATATATATATTAAATAATAGAAATCTCGCTCTGCTTGTAAATGTATATAAATAAATAAATAGGCGAATAGATGTAAATAGATGTGTGTGTGTGTGTGTGTGTGTGCTGTTGTTATCAATCTGAGTGGCCCATAAGGTCAACAACAACAACACGCACAGCAAGAGTTTTGCAAATCATTATCTCTAAAAATGCACTAAAATTAGGTCAAAGCTCACGTCATACATAAAAAAAGGGAAGATATCGATTATATATAATAATAATAATAATAAATGTGGCGGGGGGGAGGGGGGGGGGGGATTAATATAATAGAAAAATTCTGTCACCAAAGCTTCTGAACATGGTTGCCATTTCAATATCGAAATATTCTTTTCAATAACAAAACAAAAAAAGAATAACGTTTCGATTATGAAATCTCAATCTTCTACAGAAACTTCTTTTTCAACAAACAACAACTTATTAAAATATTCTTCTCATTCATTTCCTGAGGAAGGTTGTAATTTCTTGAAACTTTTAATAGTTCTTATTCAAATTCTTTTTTTTTTTTTAATAGGCTAAAAAGAAAAAGAATTTTTTTTTAAACAAAATTCTCTATTTAAGATAATTTTCATTGATTTGTTGTTTGTTCCCTTGAAGAAGGTTTTAGTCCCATAACCGAAACGTCAAAAAAAAAAAATTTTCACAATATCTTATTTTTTTATAAACAAAATATGCAAAAACAAAATTCGCTAAAATAATTTTTATTGATTTGTTGTTTGTTCCCTTGAAGAAGGTTTTAGTCTCATAACCGAAACGTCAAAAAAAAAAATTTCACAAAATCTTTATTGTTTATCTAATTATTTCCTGAGTGACGTCATTCTAATAATTTATTCAGAAAAAATAAAAACTCAACTTATATAAAGGAATAATGACGTCATTTGTGGAAAGAGAGAGAGAGCCACACACACACACACACACAATGGGGTCCATTGTATGAATATTCTCTTTCTCTCTTTATCCTTCTTCTATCCATCCATCGTGTGTGTGTGTGTGTGTGTGTGTTAGCATCGAAAAGAAAATAAATGAATGCAAACCATTTTATTTATTATTTATTAAAAGAAAAAGAAAAATCATTGTCCCCATTTGGGGATTTTTTTTTATTTCTATTAAATTTATTATTACTAATGAGGACACAAATGACGTCAATAAATGTTTTTTTTTTTTTTTTTAAATAAAACAAAATCCCCATTTGGGTATTTGATTGTTAATATCTTTTCTATTAACACTGAAATGATTTCAGCGAATTGTGCAGACAAATTTGTAAATGAAATTGAAAGCCTTTCTGTGAACATGAAACATGAATTAAAAAAAAAAAAAAGAATAACGTTTCGATTATGAAATCTCAACCTTCTTCAGAAACTTCTTTTTCTACAAACAACAACTTATTAAAATATATCTTCTCATTCATTTCCTGAGGAAGGTTGTATTTTCTTGAAACTTTTTATCCTTCATATTCAAATTTTTTTTTAAATTAATTTATGAGAATCTTCATTAGACTGTGTACTTGTCCCCTGATGAAGATCGAAACGTTTTGACTTTTATCGTAAAAGAATGTTTAATTTTTTTTTTTTTTTTGTTTTCTTTTTTAATTCCCTTTTTATCCTTCTGGGGCTAAGAAGAAGACGACGTTTCGGTCTTCCTAAAAAAATCTTGGGAAATTATAAATGAGAAAAAAATGACTTGATGATGGTAGAAACGTCGTTTTTGATTATTGGGAAAAACAATTAGTGAGTTTTGTCACACCGATTCTTCACCCTCAATACAAAATGCACACAACAAAAACTCTTGTTTATGCGCACAATCTCTCTCTTTCTCTCTCAGACAGATTAAACACAAAATGTCTATAATATGTATTTAATTTATAAAGTATTTGTACATAGATTGTATATGTGTGCGTGTGCGTGTGTGTGTGTACACGAAAATATTAATGAAGAATGATTATGTTTAAAATTTTTTTTGTTTTCTTTTTTAATTCCCTTTTTATCCTCCTGGGGCTAAGAAGAAGACGACGTTTCGGTCTTCTTCAGGTATATACAAGAATTAAATTTTTGTTAATTAAGACCTTGGGATTTTTTTTCTAATAAAAAGATATATTTGTCATTTTAATTTCAATTTAATCAAAAGTAATCTATGTTGCTTAAACAACAGCAAAGAAATTAAAAAATGAAGAGGCGAGAAAGTTAAAATGAACTTGTAAGCGAATTATTCACTCTTGAGAATAAAAAAAAAGAAGTGCGAAATTTATTCCAGAAGTCAATATTAGTTAGCAGTCAGATTTAATATTCAAAATTTTAATTTCTCATTTAAATCCCACCAAAAATTGTGGATTCCATAAGTTTGTTAAAGTATATGCAGACATTTAACAAAGATTAAATCAACAACAACAACAACAACAAAATAATCACGCCTTCTAAAATTGCTTTTCCTCACTTTTTTTTTTTAAATTTTCATTTAAGAGATGTTGTTAATTGTTTTGGGTCATGCAATCCATCATTTAAAAACATTTTCCTTTTAGATTTATAAAGACGGGAATAAGAAGAAAAAAAAAACAGCATTTCGACCACTGGGAAATGAAATTTACAGATATCTCAAAATTGTTGAGGCAATAACAATATTATTGAATTAAAAAAAAAAAAAGATTTGTAAAGAAAACATTAAACCAGCAATGTGTTTCATATATCAACATTTGTTTGCAAAAGTAATTATTTTCTAACAACTCTAAAATTATTAATTAAAGGCACTAAAATATAGATCTTTTTTTTCATTTCTTCATAAATTTGTCTTATTTCATCTGTCACTATTTGATTGCAGCAAGGAATAAAAAACAAAATTTGAAACAAAAATCATTTGTTTAATGAAAAGAGGAAATTATTTTTTTATGGAATGCATGCAAATTTTGATCAAAATCCGAGAGACTCAATGAATGAATAAATAAATAAATAAACGTGGGCCTTTTTTATTATTTTTTTTTTTTTTTGTCCATTGGCAAATGAAAACAAGAAAATAATAAAAGAGATTTTATGAGGCAACAAGGTAGAAACAAATGTGGGCGAAATTAAATCTCTCCTAAATTATTTATACTCTTTTTCTTTCTCTCCAATCCTGGAGAAGTTGACAAGACTTCAAAAGGAATAAATAAATGTGTTGAGACTAATTGCTACACATATGTGCACATAACTCTCAACTTGCGTCATTAACGGGCAGAACTTGTGTTGTTAAGAAGTTTCGCTTCAAACGTTTCGATTCATTTCTAAATTTGAATTAGTCACAAGTCTAAAGATTTCAAGAAAATTCCAATTTGTTTAAAATATTTTTCGTTTCATATGTTTATTTTTGATTGCAAAAGAAAAAAAAATTCTGCAAACAAAATTTGAAATATGAAATTATTTCTTTTTTCTTTTTTCGTCTGTTAATATTTATTTGCAGAATTGAAACAAAAGTTTAAAGTTAAATTATAATCAAAGAAGGGAAATATAATAGTACAAGAAAGAGCAGCGTAGCAAGTAGCAACTTTCAAGAGCAGCAGCAACAACAACAACAACAAAAACAAACGCTGCATGTGGTCTCTCTCTTTCTCTCGTTGTCTAATTTTGAACTCTCCGGAGGCAGCGCATATGGATCCAGTTAAATTTTATTATCTCCTTGGTTAAATTAGCCTTTTTTTTGCTCTTTGTCAAAGATGAAATTAAATCTATATTCTTTGATATTTAAACAGGTACTTTGGGAAAATGTAAGTTGGTATTTGAAATAACATTTATATACGATAAACAAATTGAATAATTGTTTTTAATGCCTGCAATTAATTAATTAAATTAAAAACAAAGTGCATTTCATATGTTAACATTTGATTGCACCTCTGATTGAAAAAAGAACTAAAATTTCCTCCCCTCTTAACCTTAAAAGCTAAGGTGTGTGGGATCGGTTCCCAACCAATCCAATGAATATTTATTTAATTCTATTGAATAAATAAATGTGCATCGAATAATTAGCTTAATAAAGTATGTGGCTAAGGTTAATATGCTCTAAGGTACAGAAAAGATTAAAAAATTTTCTTGTTTCATATGTTTATTTTTGTTTGCATAAATACTCATAAAACCCAAACAAAATTTTTAAAAATCTAATATTACTTGTTTCATGTGTTTAGATTTGATTGCAATAGTGTAAATAATTCTTATTATGATTTTAACTTGAAATGAAATTAAAAGAGAGAATTTTCAATTTAATCTCATTTCTATGATGACGTAATAGGCTTACAGAGAGAGAAAGAGAGAGGGAATTTATTGTTTTTTTGTCTCCAATTAAAAGAAACGATTCATTCATTCATTAATTCATACATTCATTCATTTGGCCTTCTCAATGAAGATTTTTCCCTTTAATTTTGTATATTTGGCCGAGAAGCGAATTATTTGGAGATTTGTTATGACATAATCCCATAATTTATAGAAATATTTCTTGTTTCATCTGTTTAGATTTGATTGCAGTATTTCACCCCCACATCATCTTTGTATCTGCAAATCAGACATTTGCTTGCTAGCATGATAGAGATTAATTACAAACGAACACTTGGTCTCCTTTTGTTTCAATTACACTCTCTCTACGTGCATTCTTAGCAAATTCCATCTATCAACGAATGAATGCTGAGTTGAATGAAATTGTGTATCATAAGGCCCTTATAAAGAGTGCAAACTCTCTCTGGAACACCTGTTCTTTCTCTCTTTCTCATGGAGATTTTATTCCACAAAATCAAAGAGATTAAATTTTATAACAAGTTCGAGAGAAATGTGCATTTAAAAAAAAATATGCAAACAAAATTTGACACAAGAAATGACTTTATTATGAGTGTTTCATATGTTTATATTTGATTGCAAGATTTGCAAACAAAAAGCAAAAATATTTAAAATATCATTTTTATTAGCACCCACAGATTTGGTCCAGAGGGCATGGATGCTGAAAAAATTCTGTTTTTTTCTCTTTTATCTCCAATTGGTATAAATAAATTTTCAACCTTTTCAGATGAGATTTTCTTTTGAATTTTTGATTAGAAATAAAATTTTCAATTTCATATTTCAAAGTGACAAATTAAAGAAGAATTTCATTCTTTTCTGTTCAATGGTTCCTTTGTTTTGTTAAACAAAAAAAAATCACTCGTTTCACTCTCTTATAATTTTTGTCGTGTGTTATCTATAAACAGATAATTGCATCAAGCTATAAAATAAAAAAAATAAAATTCGTGTCATGAACAAAACGTTAATGAAATTATTGATTCAATTAAATGCTAATAAATTATTTATAAAAATAAAATTTACATGAAAGGGATAAAAATAAAATTTGAATTTGAATATTTTGTTTATAAACATTGAAACGAAGAGATGTAGATCGAATATAATTAACCCATTGTTTTGATATGAAACTATCAACGAGTTTGAAATTTTTAATTTATATCATGACATTTAATAAAAATTCTAATAAATATCTCATAATTAATTTATAGAGAATAATTGAGAAGATTTAATTAGACATTAAAATTGTGTATTGATAACTTTACTTTGTTTATACGTACTAAGAAGAGATGTAGATTGTATATAAATACATATACCCTAATAACCTCACTTTTTTTCTATTAAAATTGAAATTCTCTTTAAACAAAAGAAGAAAATAAATATAAATCGATGGGTGATGGGGGAGAAAAAGCAAAAAAAAAAGGCCAAAGGCTAAAAGGAAGTGCAAGAAGCACAAGCTGCGTTTGTTTAGCTCTTTAGGTTTTTTTTTTTTTTTGCAACGGGTTGAAAAGGGATGTTGGAGGAGGGGGAGGGGTGGGGAGGGGTCCCCCCCCTCACTCACTCACTCAGAGAAGTGAAGAGAAGAGAAGCCCTCTGGGTAATCGTTAAAGGTCCCTTAAGAATACCAATAAAAAAGAAATAATTCCAGAAATGCTTGACATCCAATGAATGGAGTCACTGAGGAGGGATCAAAAGATTTTTTTGACACTATGGTGATAAAAAAAAAAATAAAAATAAATATCTATATATTCGATCGACTAACTAAAAAAAAAAAAAAATTGTGTGTGCAAAAATTAGTGCAAAGAGAATAAAAAATTTCTTTTTTCCTCGATTCCTGCCAAATATGCAAAATTTGATGAGCTTAGAGCTAATCCCTATCTCCCCTGCTCGGCCGCTTTTTTTTTCTCTTACCTATAGGCCTATATATATAGAGAGAGATGAAGTCATGTAAAAATTCGATGTCGAGATTTTGATGGAAATACACGTTTTGAGGTCCTCTTTGGGTCCGACCGAAACAAGATTTTCAGCCGAAACGAAACGAATATTCGGCTCAACCTTAGTTTCGGCCGAAACCGTAACCGAAACCGAAACTTGTATTTCCTATAAAAATTTTTTTTCATTTTACCTTTTTTTTTTTGAATTTTTTTCCCTCCCGTGAAAATCAATTTACCTTTTTTTAGGGAGACTAAAATTTTTCTCCCTCAAGTGCAAATTATTTGACCTTTTTTTTTGCATGCGAGTCTCATCCCATTTTTTCAGACTCTGGTTTCGGCCGGCCGAAAGGTTCGGCCACTTTTTGGAAACCGAAACCGAAACCGAATATTCGGTCGGTTCCTAGTCCTCTTCTTCGAAACATCGTCTGTGAACAAAATATCTCAAGAACAAAAAGAGCTAGGAGATTGAAATTTTATATTTAAGTTAGGGACTCCCATGAGACGTGACACGAAGCTTTTGAACAAAATCGACCAAAGAGTACTAGTACTTTACTGATGCACTTTTTTAATTTTTTTCTATTTTCTCGAAATTCGCTCGCACTATTTTGATTAAAATTCAAAAATCAATTATTTTTTAGATCCTCTTCAAAATGTATATTCTCATTTTGCCATTGAAATCTTTAGAAGAGCACTTTACTCTTGTACTTCATAGAGAAGATAGGAGAAATGGTTGCCATATAAATATTTTGCCATGTTTATAAATTTTACATCGGCCCTCGGGGCTTGGTGTAGAGGTTGGCGGGGGACCTCATATACCAAAGGTCGCGGGTTCGGGCCCCAGGCAGTCCAATGAATTTATTTAAGCCATTTGAATACCAGATTTTCAGTTTCCAATCATAGTAAAAAATTGCTGATTTAGCGACCCCAGCTTTAATAAAGTCACCGAGGGCAAAAATGTCGAGTTTAAATAGAAGGAATGCGATAATTTGATTGTGCCTGGTCCTTGAATGCACCTGAATGTTTGCTCTTCTATTAATGCACTATAAAGGAGGCAGGGCACTTCATTATCCAATTGTAAAGGAGAATGAATGCAAAGGGCTGAAAAAGAGCAGCAGCCAAGCAACAAAACGTGAAAAGGGAAGGGACCGTTGACAGCATGTGGGCGGGGGGGGGGCGGGGGGGATGTCAATCAAAGGCGAAAAATCTGGTGTGACAGAACACAACTTCTCTTCTTATCGGTAATCGAAAGTTGTGTTCTGTGCGACCAGAATGTATTTTTAATATTAAATATTACACATTAATTTTATTTGTTTGTGTTTTGTGGGCGATAGCAAAAAAACAAAAAGATATTTGTGCTCAGCGTGACTGATAATAATTCGCTAAGTTCAATTCTACAAAGGCCAGATTTATTTATCCGAGGTGCCTTCGTATACGAAGACACGGCACACGGAAGCGTAACTTTTGCAATTAATAACTCTCAAAATTGTAGGCAATTCGGGACGAACATACAGTAGTTCCTCTGTAATCCCTGGAAGGTCCAAGTTGGCTATGTAAAATTTGGTTTCTTAGTTGTCTAAATAGACACTACTTCATCGCAAAGAGGTAAAAGAAAGAGCTTGAAAGGCATCCCCCCCCCCCAAGGGCACTTGCCCCTTTATGCTCTTGATCTCTGCCTGTCTGTTAAATCATAACTATTTATAAATTTCCTCTCTCTCAAGGGCTCTAATTTTAGAGCGCCTGTTTTGACCAATTCGAGAAGTCTGGGACTGGAAACAATAAGAGCAGAGAATCCATCTAATTAATTAACGTCGTGTGACGTATGTTTAATACTAATCTTTTCTAAACTCTACAAAATTCATTCTTATCGAATATTATTACCAAAAGACGGTGACTAATGGATCATTTCATAACTACACGTAGACTAACTGCATAAATAAAGTTGCAAAATCGTTTTAATTATCATTTACGTTGTAACTTTTCTTAAATAATGGCGCAGTCCTGATTATTTAAATTCTTTCTTAAAAAAAAAACAGGAATGGTGAGGACACATTTTTTAACGTGAATCCAATACTTTTTTATTCTCGCACACATGGGTTCATATTCCAAATATAGATGGGCAAAATTTGCATTGGAACAAAAAAAAAATTTCTTTTAAGTGTACTTTTGAATGAGAAATAAAAATGCTGGAGGTACTTTCAGGCCAAATTTTAATACCACTATACAGCCGACGTTTCGGGGGTAGTGGTATTAAAATTTGGCCTGAAAGTACCTCCAGCATTTTTATTTCTCATTCATCTGTCTGCGCCAGGCTTTCCCAATCGTCAAGTGTACTTTTATTAAATACAATGTATGTAAAATTACAATACATTCTCTAGTTTTCGAAGAAAATTGTAATTTTAAAATGTTTTTTTGTTGTAAATATTTGAACGCATAAATTTGTAGATTTAGTAGATTATTATTGGCCTATTTGAAATTCCTACCGGGATTCCCGTTTATTTACCCGAGGTGCTTTCGTGCACGAAGACACACACCTCAAACCCAACCGGCCTCTGGCCGTAGCCATCTACCGGCACCCCGTGAAGTTACATCGTTTCCTATCTCTAGCTCCTCCTCCTCCTGCGTTCGTCTCTAGCTACTCTCTAAAAACGAATTAGTAAAAAACTACTAATTCATAGTGAATAGTCACTTTTTTAAGATGTGCAAAGTAGACCACCAGTAAATAGCGGATATCCACTTTTTCAATTAGTAAAAATTATTAATATGAAAAATTCACTAATTGAAAAAGTGAATTTTTAAAAAAATAATGACAAAAAAAAGAAACGTTTAAGATATATGAAATAAGGTGCGATGACACCGGGACCTTAACTTGTGTTTACTGACTCGAGTTCTAGCCGAACCCACTTAAACTTGACTTACTATTACTTCTCTGTTATTTGCTATATAAGTATGTCGCTGATGTTAACAATGCTTTTTACTTGAATGATACTATTTTCCTTCCCAGCAATTTATTTCTAAATAAACTTAATAAAACTAATTATCGTTATATCAAAAAATTTATTTACTAAATTTTAAGTAAAAATATTTGTTAATTGACTATTTAAAAAATAATATTTTATTAATTTAAAAAAATTTGGAATCTATTTGTTTTGACTTAACATTTATTTCCTGCAATTTTTAACAAAAAATACAAGTTATCTCAATATTATTATTTATTTGTATTATTATAACTTAAATTATTATTATTATAACTTAAATAAAGCCTTATATTGCCAAAAATGTCTTTATTAAGGAACCGATCAAACAGCTGATTGAAAGTCGGCCATGTTGGCTTCTCAGAGAGCCGGAATTGAATGAACTACTTTTTGAATTAGTAAAAAATAACTAATCTAAAAGTAACCAATAAATTTACTAAATATATTAGTAGATTCTACTCAAAATGACTAAATTTGGTGTAATTTTCTTACCTACTATTTGAATAAGTAAAAATTCTACTAATTCGTTTTAAGAGAGTAGTAAAGAATAATAATAAAAAGAGAGAGAGAGAGAAAAGCAAAAAAGCAATCGTGTAATTTAACGAAGAGGCGGCGGCGGCTGTCTGTGTGAATAATTTGTCTGTTTGATGCAATTTACAATCCCCCCTCCCCTCCCTCCCCTCGATGGATATCGTTAACGTTAATAAAGAAAAATAAAAAGAGTGCTATATGGAAGAGATCCCCCTTGTCCCCCCCCCCCCCCGTCTGTTGTCGTTAATTAGAAAGAGAAGATGGTGCAAAAGTTGTTGATATATCGCCCTTGTTATAGGCGTCATTTCTGCTTTGTTTATTAAGCAAAGAATTCAATAAATTGAATTGAAACCTCTTCTCCTCGATGGATAATAAATACAGCTAGCCTCCCAGCTCCAGCTCCAGCTCCAGCCACCCCCGTGACGTCACGCTCCTTGCCGAGAAACTTGATTGGAAGCAACTCTCTAGGAAACGCCATGCCATCCACGAAAATCCTCTGCGCTTGTGTACGTGTACGTCGTGTTTATTTATGCCGCCAACAGAGATGAGAAATATATTAGACAAATCTGGTGTGACTGTCGCACAGAACACAACTTTCTCTTACCCTTCGGTAATCGAAAGTTGTGTTCTGTGCTTGTCACACCAGATATTTCGTGACGACATATATTTAGTTTCCGCCCGATATATTAGAATTCAAGATGTATAATTTATATGGGAAAATATTTATATTTTGTTACCATGGCAACCATTTCTCCTATCTTTCCCTATGAAGTACAAGAGTAAAGTGGTCTTCAGAAGATTTCAATCACAAAATGAGAATATAGAATCATAAATAATTGATTTTTGAATTTTAAACAAAATCGTTGGAGCGAATTTTGAGAAAATCGAAAAAAACTGAAAAAGTGCATCAGTAAAGTACTAGTACTCTTTGGTCGATTTTGTTCAAAAGCTTCGTGTCACGTCCCAGGGGGGTGCCTAACTTAAATATAAAATTTCAACCTCCTAGCTCTTTTCGTTCTTGAGATATTTTGTTCACAGACAGAGAATTTGGGGGACCCTCTTTTTGAATTCAGGGGACCTCAAAACGTGTATATCCGTCATCGATTTGTTGACATGATCTCATATACAGCTAAGAGAAAGTAAAAAACAAACGAGATATGCTCTGTGGCATCTCCTCTTGAAGCATTAAATATTGGCGGATTTTTTTACTTAAATTTTGGGGCTTAAATGGAAGTGTCCTAAATTCACTAGATGTGATACAGCTGGGATTCGTAGATTAGGACGATAAGGAGAAAAAAACCAGCTTCCTATTTCTCTCTCATCACTTCAATTTAGTTGCAAATATTTCGACCATCTTCAGTGGATATATGAATCTTTTGAGGGAGGCATGGGCATGGACTTCGTGTCTGGACGATCTACGCCAGCGAGTACATGATCTGATCGTCCAGACACTCAATTATTTTATAATTTTGACAATCCTCTGAGGATGGCAGAAATATTTGCAAATAGTTTCCCTTGTTCCTATCTGCCCATAAAACGAAATGTTTTTGCAGATTGTGTTCCAGTGCTTTGAGCAATGGCCCCTGACAAAAACATTGCACTGATCAGGCGACGAGGTCCAGAATTCTTGGCATCGGTCTTCCAAGTTTGTTCTATTGTAGAACAATTTCTATTGAACCAATTCTTCCCCATTCTGTCTCTCACGAGAGCCTATATAGAGCCTTCTTTGAACAATTCCTGCTCAAATCGACCGACCGACACCCTCTAGTCATCAAGCCTTCACAATCGCCTCCTGCAAAAACAAAATCAAAGTTTTCTTGATAGGGAGATAGGGGAATCTCCAAAAAGTTGGGTAAGAATGATGAGGAAGAGGGTCAGGATAGAGAATTCCATCCTTCTGAGAGGAATTCCTTGAGAACACGCGTCAGGTGAGAGGATTCATTCATCCCAAGGGTGCGATTATGTTGGAGCTGCGATAAGCGATAAGAGCGTCGATAAGAGCATAGCAAAGAAAATAGAAACATTCTTTTGAATAGTTCTTTGATCCCGATTCATTTTCTTTGGCTCTTATCGCTTATCGCAGCTCCAACATAATCGCACCTTAACGCTTCACGTCCAAATTGGGCGCTAATCATAACCGAAGATGGACAGATCTAAAGGATATTTTATTTAGCAGGATCTATTGATCGCCCTGAAAGCGAGATGCCACCAGACAAACCAGGGAGAAAGATTCGCCATTTCCTTGTCCTTATTGGTGCTTGTGATGACGTCAATTAATGATGAGCTTCTAATGCAAATGTTCAAAGAATACAACACAATTGACGCCTTCTATATTCTCTGAAGGGATAATAAATACAATTCCCCCCCCCCCCTTTTATTCTTTTAGAGACAGACAGACAGACAGACAATGCAATTGTATAAGAATAGAAGAGGATTATGATAATTTCTAGATCAACTACCTACAAGTGAAATTTGATACAGCCTGCGGGACCGGCATCTCCTCCCTTCATTTATTCCCTTTCAAAAACAAAGATGGAAATTTAACGAATTTATTCTAAGGTTGGAGACACCAAACAAATTGAGAGGCTTTCTCAAAATTCACAAATCAATACTTTTTTAGTTCCCACCTGATAGCTTTAATCTTAAGTATATGGTGTAAAGTGAAATAATTTTAATCACCGAAAAGGTAAAACGAAAGATCTGGGGTACAGATGATTTTATTTTACTTTTTGAAATTTAAAATTATTTTACCATACAATGATACTTAAGGCTCTAGATATCATGTGGGTACTTAATTGTGGCGCTCACTGTACCACTTGAGCAAATGTCCAATTATCTGTGAACCAGTGTGTGATAAAAATGACTTCTAAGTGGTTCATATTCACGCGGCATGCCACCACCAATGAGCCCCTCAAACCTCAAACCTGCATCTAGATTGTTAAAATTAGTTGTTTTTTTTTGTACCTCACACCCCTAAATTGTACCACTTATGTTATAGGCTCCACCAA
Organism: Euborellia annulipes; assembly: GCA_023213315.1. Taxonomy (NCBI): domain Eukaryota; kingdom Metazoa; phylum Arthropoda; class Insecta; order Dermaptera; family Anisolabididae; genus Euborellia; species Euborellia annulipes. Next base: position 64,563 of record JAKCPI010006257.1, read on the forward strand.
TTCTTTTTCAACTTCTGAAGGTAATCCCTGACATCGGCTCTTTTTTGTATCGTCGTTAGCGAAAATATTCGTCATTAGCATCTGCCTCTTAAGTCTTGGATTTGACCCCCTTCGTTTATCCCCATGTCCCCATTTTGCAGCTCTTGGCACTCCATTTAGCATATTACTTCCATCTTGTGCCATCGATATTGTACAATCATGAAGACACAGAGTGGTACAAATTAGGGTAATCGCCATTTTGCACAAACAAGAGCTTAACTAGATTAGTATTACAGTTATTCATTCAGTTTCAGCACGATTTCACAGCTACATAGTAGGTTACGTAATACCAAACTAAAATATGACTTACATTTATTGGAATCCCTGTATTGCTCTGTAGATGAATAACGATTTCTTACAAGAATCACGCAAATTAGACTAAAAATGTAAGCGTCCAATCCCGCCACCTGCTACACCCTCGACTGTGAAGCTTGCCGTAGGGAAAGAAATAACAGCTCTCAGTGCAGTGGCGGATCCAGAGGAGTTTCTCGGAGGGGAGGTAATTACCCCATTTACCCCCCCCCCCACCTTGTATCCGCCCTTGTCTCAGTGTCACTGGTCGCTTAGTTACAAATTAAGCGCACTTTTGGAAACACCAGTAAAGTACTAGTACCCGAATTTTCCCAAACATGAGACCTAGCACAATTTCATTTTGGGACCTCAAATAGTATATATTTAAAATTTGAAAAAAATCGTTAGAGCCGTTTTCGAGAACTGATATGCATATATATAAACAAGCAAACAAACGTACATTGCTCGTTTAATATAATAAGATATATATTAATATATTGGGGGTACAGGCAATCTTATTTAAGCCATTTGGTATCAAAATGGCTTAAATAAAATCATGACTGCCTGGGGGTCGAACCCGCGACTCTTACTTGTTAGTATACAAGGCCAGTACGCTAGCCACTACACCAAGCTCGAGGGCCACTTTACTCTTGTACTTCATAGGAAAGATAAGAGAAAATGGTTTCTCTGGTCACAAAATAGAAATATTTTCCCATCTATTTATATAATTCGTTATTGTCCGTCCGTCTCTCTGTCTGTCACGCTCTATTTAGGCAACTTTCCGTTAGAATTTTGAAACGAAATTTTATAGACATAAAGAGGACCTTCTAGGGATTACAGGAAAATTATTTTCATTCCGAAATTTCTATAACTTTTTGAGTTATTAATTCCTAAAGTTACGATTTCCCCCATAGAGAAATCTTTATGTATTCTTTGCATTTGTGTATTCTATGAATGTAAATACATTCCTCAGAATCATTGGAAACCTAGTAAAAACACTTTTCTTTTCATAATCAAGAAAAGGCGCTGGCGGGCCCGAGCCAGCTGGGGGGGGGTGGGGTGAAGCCCCCTGCTAGGCGCCTAGTGTTTATACATTCCATATGTTTTTTTTGAATACATCTAATATACCAACGGGAACTATTATAACATAAATATATGTCGACAAGACAGAAAAAAAATGGCTAAAGCGAAGGAAGCGAAAGATGTGCGACTCAGTCACGCCAGGTAATATTTTGTTTATTTGATGTTTGGAATTTCTTTATTTTTAGCACGTAAATGACAGCAGGGGACAGGAGAGAATAAACATTGTTGCAGAAGAAGCAACAAAAACAAAGAGAGAGAGAGGATTAGTGCAAAAATTTTAATTTATTATCAACAAATTGAGAGAGAGAGAGCAGTCCCTTTGAATTTGGCAACATCCTCTCTGCTTCCTGTCTAAAGCTAAGAGACTAGACAAACAATTCCGTCCGGTCCGGGATCCAAGGAATGTGCTCTTAATTAAGAGGCCAAGGAATTATTTTTATTTTTATTCATCCCCAGAACAGAAAAAGGGGGGCTGAATGCGGGCATTGCGGCTAGTATGTGAATAATAAGAATTAAGCATTGCAAGTTGTTATAGCTGGCTAAACTGATGTAGAATAAAAAGAGAGAGCAGCTAAATATTTTCCCTCACCTCTGACGTTTCGGTCCTCTATAGGGCCATCTTCAGAGCATTAGTGCCCGGTGAGAACAGTCACAACATTTCACTCCAAGGTCCAATGCACACCATAATAAATACGCCCGGGCCCCCCCTAATATATCGTATTGGAAATTATAGCTGTAGTATTGTGCCTAAGAAATATAAAATAGACCAACGAGATTGATATACGTAGGTGCTGTCATAGCCCTAATGCTCTGAAGAAGGTCCTAAAGAAGACCGAAACGCCAGGACGAAAATATAATTATCTGCTCTCCTCTTACTACCAAAAGGATTAAAGAGAGAGATTCTTTCTTAATAAACAAAATCTGGTGGTGTGAGTCGCCACCAGCCACATACCTGTCACATAGTTAAAACAAATTTTTGTTTTTTTTTTAACAAAATTTAATTTCAATTAAAAGATGAAGTCATCATCGTCTCTGTCTGTCCCTTTTTTGTGCCCTTTGTGGCCAAATTAACATCAATTACAACTCACTCTTGTGACGTCATGGAGACTCGACCTCCTCTGTCTATTCTATGTCTAGGATAGGAGAGTGTGAGAATTGGGTCACAATTTCCTTCAAATTTGTCCTGTCTGCCTGCCTGCCTGCGTTGCGTTGTGTTTTGTTTTGTCTAGGAGTCTCATTAACATCAAACACGTGGACTTGAATTCTTTTCTTTAATTTCTCTCTCTCTCTCTCTTGTCTCAAATGTCAATTAACAGCAGAGAGAATCCCCCCCCTCCCCCCTCCCCCTTGTATTGGTGAGTTGATCACATCCCGTTTATTTATTTGCTGCCGCCCACTCATTGAGTTGCCAAGGAATATGAAAAGTATCCAATGAATATAAAAACAATTACTTTCAAGGAGATAAAAATGCTGGCAAGCAAAAAATAATACATTAGAAACAAAGTGCAAAGATTTGTTTATTTTTAATTAAACAATTTGTGAATTGCTCTGAGTTGTTGGCTTCAGAGTCTTGGCTTTTTTACCCTTAGATCGGGCTCCCTTTTCTATCTTGGGCCTGTCCGAACGAGAATGGGAGAAAACTCGCCCATTCAAAATGATTTCGGAATAGGCGAGGAGGGAGGCTGGACAATCTGATTGAGTGATTGTCATTTTATAGTAACTTTTAATGTTTTTATTTTTTGTCTTCAATGTGAAGTATTTTTGTTATTCTAAAGCCGGCCATTCACGATCGCTCCATCCGTCCAAATGGCGCGATGTCACTCCAAAAACTGACCGTGAGTGGGGAAAAGCAAATGGATGACGTAGAGTGACAGGATTTCCCATCAGTCCAAAATCCCTCCGTCCATCACTCCAACTGATTGTGAATGGCGAAATTCACGTGGAGAGACAGCAAGCCTTCGCAGCAGCAACTAATAACCCAGCAGAAAAGTAAATCTGTATCCATATTAATGCAAAATAGGTTATAACACTCGATGAGACACGTTCTGGACGTGGAGTGACGGGGGCAATTTTTTGAACATAATCACCAATGGCCGGCTTTAGACATACAGTAGTATTATAGAATGTATAATTATTTTTTCTATAATTGGAAATTTATTTCTGTTGGGAATCTTATATCACTAAATAAATAAATTAATTAATGATGGCTATCGGGGGACGTTCCACACGCTGAGGTCACCAATCCGATGCTTGACATCAATTTTAAAGCATAAGCGAGAGAATTTCTTCTTAAAACGAGACGTCAGAGAATATTTGGCTGGCAGGGAAACCATTTTGAATAAAGTCAAAGAGCTTTTGTGGAAAGGCAGAGGAAAATAGAATTCGGAGCACTTGACGAGTCATAGGTTTATTTGTTGGTGCTCGCCGACCCCGCACCGCGGGATTAAGATGAAGAAAGAAGAGTTTATTTGTTGATGTGCCTCCGGGAATCGAACCCACGATCTCCAGTCTTGTTCTACTTTCTACCTTTGCACATCCTGATGTGGCCTAGTAGGAGGTTATATTTATTTCTCTCACACGCCAGATCCCGCATGCACACACCAACGGCCTGGCCTCAAGGAAATCCTCAACGTGTGTGGCCAAAAAATCCTGATTGAAATTCAATAATATTTTCCTTCTCGAATAGACTGTGTGCATGTGAGTGTGTGAATGGGAAAAAAAGTGTGAGTGTTTTTTTGTTTTTATAAGAATAAAAGTCTCACTTAAAAAAAAATAATTATTAATAATTAAAGAGGAGTTAATCATTTTGTGTTTTGTGTTGAGGTATTTAATAAAAAAAAAATAAAAATGAGGGTTAACGAGATAAGCAATCAGATTAGATGCATATATGTGTGTGTGTGTGTGTGTGTGTGTGTGTGTGCGTGGGGTGATAAAAACACTCTCTCTCCCTCTCTCTCTCTCTCTCTTATCTTTTGGACCCAATCTCTCTCTCTCTCTCTCTGTGTATCCTTTCAAGGGAATAAATGATTGGTCCTATCAGATCCCATCTCCTCCTCCTCTTCTAGTTGCTTTGTCCTCCCCTCCCCCTCCCTCCCCTCCTTTAACCATCTGCCCTCTTAAACTATAACATGAAATGTTCACACATAATAATAGACACCCCCTCCCTCCTCCCCCTCCCCCCTACCCCTTGTCTAATAGACAACCAAGTTGCAAAACTTTCTTTCTACTTTCTCTTACCACTATACGTATATGTTAATATATAGTTGGATTCATGTCAAAAATTTGATGTCGATATTTTGATGGATATACACGTTTTGAGGTCCCCTGAATCCAAAATCGCGACATGTTCTGTCTGTGAACAAAATATCTCAAGAACGAAAAGAGCTAGGAGGTTGAAATTTTATATTTGTTGGCACCCCCATGGGACGTGACACGGAGCTTTTGAACAAAATCGATCAAAGAGTACTAGTACTTCACTGATGCACTTTTTCTTAGTTTTTTTTTTTTTTTTTTTTCAATTTTCTCAAAATTTGCTCCAACGATTTTGTTTAAAATTCATAAATCAACTATTTATTAGATAATCAAATAGGAAGAATAAATGAGCAAGCAGCTAATTATATTTCAATTTATTAATAAACCAGGGCCGACGTCTCGGTCACATATGGGAGCATCCTCAAGACCAGATTAATGTCTGAAAATATATATAATCCTTGCCAAGTTTTATGGACATATCACTTGTCCATGTTATGATAATAATATAATGTGAGGCATTATCATGATTAAGCCCTTACGATTATGTATGCCCAATATAACTTAACGAGGGTTATATGTATTTCCAGACATTAACCTGGCCCTGAGGATGGTCCCACATGTGACCAAAACGTCGGCCCTGGTTTGTTAATAAACTGCAATCTATCTAGCTGCTTGCTCATTCATTCTACCTAATTGATTATCAACACTCAGCTATATTCCTCCTTCAAATATTTATTAGATGATCTTTAAAAAGTATATCAGTGAAATTTTTCGTGAAAATTTTCTTTATTGATGTGGAAGCATTCGAAGCTCAGCACCATCTACGAGATGCATGGTCAAGTTTGAAACTACGGTCCTATGGGAAACTAAATGCATCTCGACCAAAAAAATCTGGGGTGAGTAGAACAGTGTACAACTTTCTCTTACTGGAGGGTAATAGAAAGTTATGTGCTGTGCGCCAGTCACACCAGATTTTTATTAAAGAAGGCTTCAATTAAATATTTTCGAGATTTATCAGATATTGGTATTCAAACATCTCGACATTATCAATTGATAATTGGAGGTTTACTTCTTTTTAAATCCGTACGATGGAGTTCACGGTAATTAAAACAAAGTATTTTACTTTATTATGCAGGAATTTTATTGCCAGACAACTGTGTGTGCACATTCTCACAGTTTCGGTCCTAAAAGGACATATCAGGCCTGAAACATACAAATTGTTTTCTTAACCTTATCAACACTGCCAATCTTTCATATGATTACATATTCATTTTCTTTCATAATACAATGAATGAACATCACAATTAATTTTTCCAAAAAAATTGTCATTAAAATCCAGTACATACCATGTATTCCTTTGTCTCTTCCCGACTCTGTCCTGTGTCGGGATTCTAAAAACAAATTAAAGTATTCTCCCACTCCATATATATAATTCATGGCATTTCACCCCCTTAGGGGAAATATATATTTAAATAAGAGACAAGGAATACATGGTATGTACTGGTTTTTAATGACAATTTTTTTGGAAAAATCATAATTGTGATGTTCGTTCATTGTATTGTGAAGAGAATGAATATGTAATCATATGAAAGATTGGCCCGGTGTTGCATAAAGGTTAAGAAAACAATTTGTATGTTTCAGGCCTGATGATGGTCCTTTTAGGACCGAAACTGTGAGAATGTGCACACAACAGTTGTCTGGCAATAAATTCCTGCATAATAAAGTAAAATACTTTGTTTTAATTACCGTGAACTCCATCGTACGGATTTAAAAAGAAGTAAACCTCCAATTATATCAATTGATAATTTTCTCTTTCGTCTCCTTCTAAATCTCGACATTAGCTGAGTTTTAGAGATGTATATCTACCAAAGCTGTGAGTGTTATTTATGGCCCGCCCCCGGGAATGGAACCCAGGATCTCCAGCTTTTCCAGGGCTTTGCTGCCAGATGTCTGTCCCTCTACTAGTTGAAAAAGCGGCGCACACACTTTTATTTTTCACTTTGTTAGCAACTTACAAGGCTAACTGCATTAAGGGGAAGTGAGTGATTGGTCTAGGTCGAGGGTCTGGTAAGGCTGGAGATCTTGGGTTCGATTCCCAGGGGCCATAAAGAACACGCACAGCTTGTTTTTCTCTCTCTCATTCACCCCCACACCCCCCCCCACTCTCCTCCCCTCCTCCTTTCCTTTGACTCTTTACATTTTAAACTTTAAACTTTATATATTTTTATTTATATGGTTAGTCTTTTTTTTTTCATTTTTTTCCTATTCCATTTAATAAAATCAAAGCATTGCATTGGTCCGCCCCCGCCCTGGGTCGTATCCTTTGGCACAGCTTGGTTAGAAGGCTTTAAGTTAAGTGCAGACTCCTAGCCTCGTTGCTGAGGGAATTGTTTCTTTGGGAAATATGGAAAAGAACAAATAAAGCCCCCTTGAGAGAGGCCTGTGAATTGACAGGGGGTGTTGTTGTTGTTGTTGTTGTTGCTGCTACCTGTGTTTCAATTAAATGAGATCTAATCGTCAGCTAATAAAATAAAGAAAGACAGAATCGTTTTATGGCGCCATTCATCTATTCAGACTCCATTCATCGGACTCTTTGAGTTTATAAATCCACAACAACAACAACAAATGTTTATTTTTTAGAATGGATGCAGAATCTAAGGGGCTACGGGACCGAAGGTGTTACGCATGTTTTTCCCGATAAGATGGCGTTGTGTGTCATTAAAAGTATGCCCAAAAAATCAAGTATTTCGAAAATTTGCCAAGAGATGTCAGAATGGTAGCTAATAATATTTAATGCATTTGGTTGATTTCCATTGATTTTTTAACAATAAATACTTTATAAATGTTATTATATATTATGTATCTTTTATAAAAGCATAAAAATATATAAATATAGGCCAGATATAGGCAAATTCTATATCGGCTGTTAGATTAGCCTGCCATCTTTTGCAAGAGTGCTGAACTAATTTGACAGATAAATTTTAAATAAATCATCCAATTTTATTTTAACAATTTCTTAATTAATATGTGATTAATAATAACAATAAATTCATTTTTAAATTTAAAAAAAATTAAAGATTATTGGGACAGATTGTTTTTTTTTGTATTTGCTTGATAACAAACAAATTAATTACGATAATTTTTTAATAAGTCATTAAACAAATTATAGCTCGATGTCCCAATAATCTCTTATGAATTTAACTCATTTAAAAATTAAATAATCCTTATAAAAATTTTTTTCCCGAATATTATGAATTTAACTATGGCGATTGCATACAACTTTGGTGTGACCTGGTCGAGTACTCTCGAAGTTGTGTTCTGTGCTTGTCACGCCAAACTTTTTGTGTCGACAAATATTTAGTTTCCGCCATATTTAGATTTTAGTGTCAATTATAAACATGGGACAATATTTATATTTTGTATGAAATATAAGAGCAAAGTGTGCTTCAAATAAGCTTGGGAGAAAAATGAGAATATGCATTTTAAAGAGCATCTAAAAAATCATTTATTTTTGAATTTTAATCAAAAACTTCAAAGCCAATTTTGAGGAAATCGCAAAGAACTGAAAAAGTACATCAGCAAAGTACTAGTACTCATTGTTCAAAAGCTTCTTGTCACGTCCCAGGGGGGTGCCTGGCTTAAATATAAAATTTCAATCTCGTAGATATTTGAACACAGTCAGGGAATTTTGTTCATGTTCTAAAAATTCTTCCATCATTACAAATATTATATTCCCTGTGTGTGTGGGTGGGGGGGTGGTACCCTCTCCTCCCCCCCCCCCCTCTACCCCGTATATAATACAAAAATTCCGGGTGGGCAAAGCGATAAGAGATAAGATCAGAGAAATTCTTTTTCTTCCTATCAAAACGAATTCAAATCAGTGAAGCAAACCAAGAGTTTATACTCTTTTCCTCCCCTATAGCTATATTCTTTTTTTTTTTTTGTTTAAAGCCAGTCAGACTCTCTTAGATTGAGAAGGCACACGCGAGTTTGTTGTTTATAAACAACTCTCTCTCGCTCTGGTGTCATTTTACCCATCAAAAAGTATCCAAGTGATGATGGTAATTCGACTCCTCTCTAGAAATGGTCCTGAGGGAAGCTGCTGCCCCTCCCGGAGAGATGAATTCATTTAGAGAGGGTGTATACGTCACACACCACATAATTAATTTTAGTGGTGGTGCTGATGATTCGATTCCCTCTCTTCTTCCTTAGGGAATTATTATTATTCAAACAACCCATGTCATAACATATTGTCAACTTAAATTGATTTATTTATTGTTTTATAATCCCTTGTTGCTAAGGGATGCATCCCTCGCCCTTTAATATAGAGCTCGTTTAAAAAGAAATTCGTCTACTAGCTTCACAGTTAATGCGTTATAAAGGAAAAGTTTTTTCTCCTTTTTCTCTCCCCCCTCCCCTTCCCGTCTTTTGGCCACTTGGCCATTTTGCCAATTGCGTGTATTTTGCCTCTTTAAGTGTTAACTAGCCTAATAACTGTTATTTTGACCGCATATTTTATCATGGAATAGTAAAGAAGATTTTATAAATGTGACATGGAACGTTGTAAATTTTAGGATATTCTGGTGATTTTGTAAAATTGACAGATGTATATATTTGTTTATTATTTGAATATTTTAAATTAAATTATTAATATTGTTTTAAATATTATTATTTCAGAAAAATATGAAAATAGAAAACAAATATTGATTTTCATGATTATATTTTTTTATTTAAATAAATAAGGAAATAAATTCCAATTTTTTTAGAAAATTATATTTAATATAAAATATAATAGAAAATCGATTTATATTGTTGGGGCTGTGGGGTGGGGTCGGTTTGGGGGTTGTTTTTTGGTTTTTTTTTTTCTTCGGTTTTTTTTTTCTTGGGTTTGGGGCCCATCGGGGTGGTGCTTTGTGGGTTTGGGTGTTTGTTGGGGTGGGTGTGTTTTCTTTGGGGTGGTTGCGTGGGGCAAGGAAAAAGTTCAAATTAAATCTAATCATTAATTTTTTAAGTCTTTTTGCCATAGAGACTTTAAACAATTAAAACCAAAGAGAATTAAACGCCAATTAGCAAAGGTTCAAAGAGATCTAGAATGGTATATAATTATATATATATCTATTTATTTAAAGAAGGTGTAAATAAAGAATGATATCGTAAAAGAGAAAGAAAAAGGACGCAGTTGACGCTTGGATTGCGTTTAAGGAGGAAAAAATGCATAAAAAACAAGCGAGAGAAAATTGGATAAATCAAAAAACATGGAATTATTGATATTTGCCAGGTAACCTATAACTCTGATTTATTCTCTGGTTCTTGGAAAACATGAAGTGAGAAGTGCACCTCTCTCTGTTCCAAGAGTCGGAGACAAATTGAATTATTTATTTATTTTTTTTAATTTCTTCTTATATCGAAAATGTTTATTTTAATCAATTTCAATTCAACCTCAAAAATTAATCAAATTTAAATTAAATTTAGAAAGATTTATTTTAAATAATCCAATTATTATTTTGATATTTATTAATAATTAAGCCTAAAAATAAAAATAAAAAGAATACACGAATATTTATTAAACAACGTCAAACAATTTAAATGACGCCCTTGCAAAAGGAATAAATAATATTTATAGACATGGAAAAAGAAGATTTTATTTAAGATGCTGTTTTTTTTCTCTCTCTTTTCAACCGGAACTTTATTTATTTATTTTATTTTCTCGTTTGATTTTAATAAAATAGCAATATCTAGAAGGTTGTTGAGTTGAGTTGAGTTGCTGTTGTTATGCAAGTGAATGAATGAATTCAATATTTCTTTCTTATTAGCGAGCGAGCGAGCGAGGAGGGGGGGGGGGGGGGGGGGGGGGGAGGGGGGGCATGCTCTCGAAATTTGATATCTACCTTTGCAATTACATAAGAAAAAAAAAAAATAAATAAAAAAGTGTACTTTGTATAAAATAAAAATAAATAAATAATTCAAATGATTTTAATTCATTTTGACCATTTAAAAAATAAATTGAAAGTAGAAAACAACAAGAACAAAAAACAAAAGATGGCGACACTCGTTGGAGGGAACACAACACCTGGCTGCTTGTGGTCACAATCTGGATTGGTCAACGGAGGGGAGGGGGATAATTTTTTTATTATTTATTAGGCTCTATCAGGGCAGGTAAAATCTTAAGAGTAATTCAGAATAAAAGACGTCCTTGCTAGCCTAGCCAGGGCTGCCAATCAATTAAAAAACCTGCAAAATCCATAAAATTCGATCTTTTTTTTTTTTTTTTGGGAAGAACAATTATCCCAGCTTAAGTTCAAATCGTCCAATCTATTACCCCCCCCCCCCCCGTATTACTGTTTGTGTTTCTAATTCGTTCGTTGGGGTCGTCCACATATAACGTAACGCCTTTTTTGACGATATTCTACCCCCCCCCCCCGAAACCGAAACCGAAACTTGTTCTAAAATTTGTCCTACACAAAATTCATATCATTTTTACCTTTTTTTTAAGTAAATTTTCTTCAAATAATCACTTATTTTCCCCTTTTTTTTAGAATGCGAGTCTCATCCCATCTTTTTTAATCTCGAAAAATTGTATTCAATAAATTCAACTTTGACCAAGAGGACACTAAACGCTGAAGGCGGGCTACGTAGCTAGTTATCGATCAAATATGCTTTATTCTTATATTGAAACATATCACGTAGTGTTTTTTGTTTCACCTCCTCAATTAGAGCCAACGGTTGGCAGCAAAGCCCGAACTCGGGATTTCTTTTATAAGCTCCGTATTATTATTCTATTATCGAGTTCTTTTTTTTTTATATAATTGAAATTCGACCTCTCAATTGAAAGGAGATATTTATTAAAAACAAAGTCACTTTTTGCTTTTTGTTTGTGCGTTTCTTCAAATGGAAATAATATTTGCATTTTGTGTGTGGGAATAAATAAAAGAAAGCCCCTCAAGAAAGCCTTTCCTTTCCTTTCCTACGTTGGCGACTACTTATTCCCCCCCCCCCCCACCCCCGTTATTAAAATTTAATCCGTGCAGAGAGCAGATGTCTCTGATTGAATTTTTCAATTAATAACCTCCAATTTTGTATCTCATTAGAATTACAATAAACGCCATTGAATAATAAATGTAAAGGAAGGAAGGAAAACGGAAGTCAAATCTCACAACAACAACAACAACAACAACAGCAACAAAAGCAGGTGTTATTAAATGCCATTCTTCCCTTATTGTTACTTTAAATGGAATATTTATTTAAAATACCTAGATGGACGGAGTGACAACACAAGTTTTTTTTTTTTTTTGTTTTTTTTTCGTTTTTAACGAGACAGACCAGCAAAGTTTTGTGCATCTGTCAATTATTATTATTATTATTAGAATTATAAATAATAAGTGAAAAAAAATAAAGCATTCTTCTTTCATCTACTTATAACAGTTGGAAATTGAATTCTCCTTTATTTAGCGATTTTGTTGTTTATTATTTAAGTTGGTAGCACTGTATTTTATTAATTAAAAGTTTTGAAGATTTTTATTTTCTTGAGATGTTTCTTGAATCAAGAGAGAAAAGACTGTAGATTAAATTAAAGGCTTCTAGTTGCGCAGCTCTCCAAGTTCTCCTGTCATTGGCATTTTCATCTTGACTCTTTCAATTCTTAATTCTAAGTAAAAGATAATTAAATTTTACATTTGAGCTCGGTCTAATTTATCCCTGATATTGCATGTTGAAGCAAGCTTGGTCCCGAACTTGCTTTGAACTATTCTCCCTAAATAAGTTTTCTAAATAAATTAAAATAAAATACACAAAATTTGTATTTGATTGGTGATATCGCGGCCATTGGACGAGCTAGTATTATTTTCCATAAATAAAACGTAACCTTAAACCAACGAACCTCTTGAAATTCATTATAACCCAGTAGTTTTGGAGGTAATGAATGCACTATAAAAGAAAAGTTACAATTAAATCTCACAATTATTATTCAATAATTAATTATATTTTATATTTATTCTATTGTTAGAGAATTAATTAATTGGCTTTAATGAATTGATTGTTGATTTTGAAGGAATTCTAATTGGCAATTAATCATTTAAAGTTTATTATTATAGTATAACTGAAAAGGGTGGGGGTAGAGGAGGGTAATGACACTTTCTTTCCCCCTCTCTCTATTTTCTAAAGTCCCAAGGGAGAGGGGAGAGAGGGGGGGGCATTCTAACCTCCCGATAAAACCTTTCTGGTTATAGATGACAAATCAATTTTTTCAACACTAACTAATATAATAATGTTTTTTTATTTCAATTTTAAGCCCTGCTGCCATTTTGGATTTAATATATATTTTTATACATAGACTATATTTTGAATTATATCAATTGCAAGCCATCTTTCTTGATTTCAAATAAACGGCTAAATAGTCTTTTTCCATAAATGATTATTAATAAATAAATATTGTTACATGGAGGGTGTAGAAGTTGAATAATGCCAAGAGTGAAAAGATTAAGAAACGCTGCTCTAATACGTATATAGCTATAGCTATATGCGATCTAGATCCCTTTGTTTCTTTGCAAGGGAGTGAAGTTATCTCAACATGTGGGAGCAAAATACACAATTATTTTGCTGTGAAATGTTTTTCTCGCTCGTTAGCATGCTTTTGTTATTTGATTATAGGCCTATAAACTTATAAATAAATTTTATATGGATTTTCCTCGATTAACACAATCCTTTCTCTATTTATTTTTTTTTTTTTAATTTCGGCATCCGAGGCTATTTTGACCCCGTCTGCATTTATTCTCCCCAGCCATTAAGAAAAAGGAATTTGTGCCTTGCTTTCTTTTAAATAGAGCTAGAGCCTCAGTAATAGGATGTTTGTGCTTTGCTTTATAAACACCTTTTAAAAGAGGATGTAAACAAAAGAGAGAATAATTAATTTATAATTAGAAAAAAAAAAATATTTTGTCTTTTGTAATATAACATTATTCTTTGTTGTTGTTTTTTTTGTTTTAAATGCGATATTGTTTTGTGCAAAAGAAAAAGAGAAGAGAGGAGGATAATATAATTAGAGCAAGCATCTTGCTCAAAAAAAAAAAAAAAAAGAGGAGGGGTGGGGGAGAGTTTTTTTTTTTTTTTCTTTTTTTAATGCGGTGAAGGTGTCGGATTACTTCAAGGGCTTTTTTGGCGGGAGGGGGGGGGGGGGTTGGTGCCCTTGCTTTTGTATACCATGAGATGGTTATCTCCTAAAAGTATCGCCCCGTGGAGGGAGATAACATTAGATAAGATGATGTATTGATATTTAATAAAAGTGCTGTGCAGATGTTCATTTAGTGACAAGCACAAGGAGAAAATCATCTGGCTATTTTATTTGCCAACTGTTGGTAACATTGTTCTTTATTTTTTTTGTTACTTGTAATTTCAAAATTCTTTTTTTTTCACTTGGGAGATTAAAATTAATTATTTTTATTTAGAGAAAAATAATAATTGAGATATTTAATTATTTTAACTCTCATCATCTCTGCTCCTTGAACAGAAACTAGAAGATGTAGATCTCATATAAATATATATAGCGATAAGTTATTATTTGATAAGCTTAAATTAAATTTACTCTAAACAAATGGGTATAAAATAGGAATCAGGTAATCAAGCAGGGTAGAGGGAATTGTTTTGAATGTAAACGCAAGTTAGTTGGTTAGCGAAGGTGCCTGAAGGTAGGCAACCCAATCAACAAATTCGATAATTTCTCTTCTCTCTCTCTTATTTCATTTATTCCTATTAATAAAAAGTAAGAAATGCACGTGAATTGAAATTAAGAGATGAGTTAACCTCTCTCTCTCCTGGTTAAACAAAATTCAAGGGATGTAGATCGTATATATAATAAAATTACTTATAATTAAAATAAAAATGTTTTATATCTCCTGTAGGAAGCATGTACAAATTTATAATTAATTGTTTCTTTTTTATAATTGTGAGATTTAATTACGTCTTTTAAATGTTAATTAGACAGAGGTTCGCACATTTTTTGATAACTTCACTCTATTAAAAAGAAACTAAGAGATGTAGATCGTATATAAATATGTATAGGAATCACCTTAAATTAAATGTATTCTGAATTAGTATAAATCATGATCAGAGCGAGATTTGCATTCTAAAGAATTTAATTCTAATTTATTTAAATCATTTGGATACCAAATGTTAAAAAGAAACAAAGATTGTTGAATATTTTTGTTTTTAGTTTGCAGCAGTCCCTTTTAGGGTCAGACCCTTTTCAATCTCGATGGGTCCCGGGTGACGTTCCACAGGCCCGTTGGTGGCTGCTGCTGCTCCTCTCTATTTCCCGGCCTTTTTGAATTATTTAATTAAAATGAAAACTAAAAGCTGAGTGTTGAAATAATTGATTTATTTCTATTCAAGATGCGTAAAGATAGCGAGAGGCTATCGGAATTCCCTGATAAAATATTATCGTTAAAAGAAAATGAACGAAGCAAGCCAGAGCTCAGAACTAGATAAATTGATATTTTGACAAGCACAGCTATTGAACATAATATTAATGAATTTATGTTCTGTCAAGGGCTATTAATTAATCACACAACAACAACATCAACAACAACAACACAAGAGAAAAGAAAAAGCAACTTGGTTTTGTAGAAAACAAAAGATGGGCGCCGTATAATAAATAAGGAGACGTCTCTATCGCCATTTTATAAATTCCTTTATTTGTGAGTTTGAGACAATTGACGTTGGAGTTGCGAGGTGCAGCCAAGGAGGCTTCGGCCAATTAATTCCCAGTTGAGACGTTTCGGCGCACTTTTATTTTGCCATCTTCGGTTTGCATGTTTATATGGAATACAAACAAGTGTCTTTTGGCCAAGGACAATGGCTCTTGCATCAGTTAGGGTCAGTTTGTTGACTTGTTTACTACTGCAGAAACCCTCCTCAGTTTTATTCTTATAGTAAAATATATAACATTTCATCTGAAGACTGAAGATGGCAAAATAAAATTTCACCGAAACGTCTCAACTGAGAATTGGCGTTTCATTGGTCGAAACCTCCTTGGCTGCATCCTCGCAACTCTGACGTTATCATATCCACAGCCACTAATTATATCTAGGAGCATTATGGACAGTGGCGTAGCTAGGAGGGGAGGGGGCTTCTGATCGGGAAAACTTTTTTTTAATTTTCTACAAAATCCATACAAAAACCGATTGTGTCTTTAAAAATGCATTTATAAAAAGAAAGCGTCTATAAGATGTCGAATAGACTAAAAAACTTGGGGTGACATCGCAATATCCGCCTTTGGGAGTGCTGGCTGGCTGGCTGGCTACGCCAGTGCATGTGAACAACGAGCGAATTCATTCATATGTTTATTTTTCAATTTCTAAATTGGACCATTAAGGATTTGTTGCACCTCAAGAAACGTCGTCAATTGGAAGTGTGGGCTACGAGCTCTGCTCTCATTGCCACTTCCTCCTCACCTGAGGATTCAAAGAGGCCTCTGCTAGGTTCAAAGAATTAAAAGAAACGCCATCTCACAAAAACAAAACACTCAGCGCATTTGCTTTGAAAAATAAATAATTAAAACATCTTGGAAGCTCCTGGCAAAAGCGCGGCGAAGGCTCGGATTGGGGACTCCGAGCAATCAGGGTGTGGAACGTCCCCTGGAACAGTGAGCGCCACAATTAAGTCCCCACCTGGAAGCTAGAGCTTTTGTGGCGCTCACTGTGCTTTGTATTTGAAAACTTATTTAATAAATTCCAAACCCTAAATGGCCTCCGTTGCCGAGGAAAGGGTAAAAACAAAATGTCCTGGCATCCATCACAATCTATTTATTTTGACGAATGTTGAAAATGGAAAGAAGAAGAGAGCGAAACGCTGACCGAAATGTTACTTCCTCAGGGTCCCAGGGAAGTAAGAAGAAATTTCCCTTTTTTTATTTTTTATTTAAAGCGCAGATTATATCAAAAAAAGTGCCGAGTTCCGGTTCCAATTCCGGGTGATGGCGAAGTGAATGTCCCGCTGGCGATTGGAATCAGAGAACAGAACAAACGTCGATTGCAATCTACACATTCTCCATATTCTATATTTATTTATTAGAATAGACAAGAACAAAGTTGCGAAACTTTTCTTTAAACCAGGAGCGGGCGCCCCCCCTGCCGGGGGGGGGGACCCTCTTCAACCACCCCAAAACATTGTGTGAAACATTATTATATTTTTCCTCTCTTTTTGATAGAATTTTGCTTTTTAACGACCATTTTAACAAAATGTATACACATACCTCTTCCTAAATGCGGCCCTGCCGTATGGGAAAAAGAAGAGCCGGGCGCCGTCTTCAAGTATTGCATTCACTGATGGTGACGCTCGACACGCCGATCTCGGTGATCCCTGCATTGATAAAACAAAATAATTTTATTTGAACGGAATTTGCATTCAAGATAACGGGGAGGAAAGGCGCTAGCCCGCCGCTTCCTTGATTGGTTGGTCGGGTCAAGGGACAAAGTAGAGGATGCCGTTAGAGAGATGATTTATTGATGGACGTCAACTAGCTAAAAGGCTTCACCTTCAACTTCATTGAAAGGAAATAAAATTATTTTTAGGGATCAGGGAGGAATTAGCTTGCTAGAAGATATAAAACGTTTCGGTTCCGTGTTAGAGATGCCTTCAAAAACAACGAATTGAATGCGTGACGCGCGTTTAAATTCGGATCTCCTGTGCAGAAGGTCGACATCAGGTGCATCAGAGATTCCTCTAATTATAGAAGAATATTTGTGAGAAATTATTTATTTTATTTATCAATTTCTCTTTTCCGAAACTACTTGACGGATTCTTTTCTCAATGAGGGTCATTTTAGGGTGAGTCAAGGGCAGATATAGGGGGGGGGGGGTAAAAGGGGTAATTACCCCCCCCCCCAGAGATTTAAAAAAAAATACTTTTTTTCGAAAAAAAAAAAATTATTTTGAATGTAAAATTTTAATAAATTATTACTTAAAAATTTGATTTGTATTTGACAAGTACAGAATGGGTCTTTAAATTACCGAAATTAAGAAAAAATTGTGTGCTGTGCGACCAGTCACACCAGACCCCCCCCCCCCCCCGAGAAACTCCTCTGGATCCGCCCTTGGGGTGAGTTAGGAGGTCTAGAATAAATGAATTTCAAATTTATAAATTTTAATTAATTTCAAGGGACGTAAAGGATCCAAAAGAGGGCTGAGCAGCTAGTTGGAAACAAAATTCCTAATCAGCTCATAATTACACAAAGTCCATAACTTGGAGGGATTCAAGCAGGACAAACAAAAGAGAAAAGGGCCTGGTGAGGTGTGATGTGTCACTTCACAACGCCAGTTGTTTTCAATTTCGAAATTAGATTTGTTGAAATGTTTTCAAAATATCTTTCTATTCAAATTATATTAAAAAAAAAAAAAAAAAACATGAATCATTGATGAAATGCATATTAATCTCTGAAAAGTTGGCAAAAGTGTGTGGGAAGAGAGAAAAGAAAAGTTTGAATGGAAATCACTCACCGAGACACGCCAGCAGCCAGCAGCCAGCAGCCAATGATATGACAGCCGTGAAGCAAAACGTGGAATCGGAATTAATAATCAAAAATAAAAAAGAAAAGAGGTTCAAAGGAGGTGCTAGAAATAAAATAAGTCTGTCCATCTGCATTGATCATCACATTTGAATTTTATTTATTTTTCTTCTTCCTTTTTCTCTTATTAATTGACATTGTTGTGTGTATAATAATCAAGTATTGTTGTTTAAAAAAAAAAACATTTTTATTTATTTTTTTAAATTAATTGTTAAAAAATAAAATTATTGTACAAAAGAATATATAATATATTCTACATCTTTTGCAATTTCGTTCGTTGCTCATTTCACTCGCTTCGTGGTGGTCTCTTCTTCTTCATTCTAATCAAAAGCACTAATCTGTCAATATAAATAAACTTATACGTAAATGAATGAGATAATCGCATTGCATTACAAAGGAAGGGGGAGAATAAATGTTTTCTGGCTCATTACTTTAAAGGGAAGGAGGGGGGAGGGGGGGGGGGAACAAAACCCACTTCGCCCGCCCCGTTTTCGGGTCGGCGTTGCTCTTTTATACAAGCAGCAGCATTATTATTTTTTTTTCTTCTCCTCCCTTGAACAAAGAGGTTTGTTTGTTCCCTGATCATGCGTGAAATTTAAGAACAAAAAGACAAAAGAGCAAAACCAAAAAAAAAATAATAATAATAAAAGCGAATGTCTAACCAGAAGGCTTTTTTTTTTCTTTTTTGAGACGTCGCCGCCATTTTGACGTAGATGTCAGAGAGAAAGAGAGAAATGATATTAATTCTTTAAAGGATTAACACAAACGATGTTTGTTTACTCGAAAAGAAGAGTATTGATATTAAAAAAAAAAAATACTATTTGCTAATTTGGTATTTTTATTTTTAGTTGGTAGCATTGTTACTTATTGTTAGATAGAAAAATTTAATTTAATTAATTTATTTTTATTGTTGAAATTGTATTATTTAATTATTTGTTTCTAAATATTAAATAATATTTTAATTATTAAAGAAATTTAATTTAATTGTTTCAGTAATGAAGATAGCTACATACTATATAAAGTGAATTTCCCCAATTCTTGAACGTCTGTTTACTTTTTAAATAGAATAAAAAGAGTAAATAAATAAATAAAAGAAATTTTTGAATCAATTTCAAGAGCTTTCCTTTTTTCACGAGATCTTGGCTAAAAATCGAGATTTATTATTAAGACAGTGATTAGAAATAAAAATAGAAAAAGAGGATCTCTTAATGGAAAATAAAGCAAAATGAATAAATAAGAATGTCGCAATCCTATTTATATATAATTTAAAAGAAATTCATTAAAAAGCTTGTGTGTGTGTGTGTGTGTGTGTGTGTGCGCAGGCATGTGAATTAATATGTAAATGAATTCTTCCTTCCTTTATGCGGGGACAACAACCCGAGATTTATTCTATTTAAGTTTTAAGATTATCTTTCATAAATAAATATTATATTAAAAAAAAGAATACATAGAGGTTATATAATTAACTAATAAATACATTAATTTACTAAGATCTTGATTCTATGAGAATTTATTTGCATTTTAATTGGTAACAATGAAATAATTATTTTTATATTTATATTGTTGAATTATATAATTACTCACAAAGGTTTGTTTACACGCGTAATTAGTGTCAAAAATATGATTTCTAACGTGAATTTAAATTTATTTTTAGTTGGAAAATAATGAACTGCTTTTTTTTTTAAATTATTTTAGAAAAATTTTATGATTTGAAGAAATTTATTGATTTTTTTAAAATATATTAGGTTAAATTGTTTATTTATATGCACTCTACATCCCATAGATTTATTTCCAAGAGGTTAGAAATGCTTTTTTTAATTCTATTAATGAAAGTATAAGAACGTAACTTCCATGAGTTAGAAGTTAGATTTCTTGAATCGTTTTCTTGTACTCAAACTGTAAATAATATAAAAATTGTTTTTTTCACCGTCTCTGTTGTGAAGTTAGTCTCTATCTCAAATTTGCTCTCTTTTTTCACTTATACATCGATCCCCTTTATCCATTTTTATCTTCAACATCCATTGATCATTTTCATTTATTCTTAATAAAAATAAAACTCTATAATTGTTAAATTTATCATTATTTTTATTATTATTATTGGAATATAAATTTAAAAGAAAAAAAGGGAAAAGAATATAATTATCATATTTTATTCCTTTAAGGTGTAATTAAAACTTAAATAGCGGAAGAAAGACGTCATAAAATGTTTTCAGATTATTGAATAAAACAATAAAAAAGCAAAATTTAATTAATATTCATTTCATAACAATAATAAAGAAATTATTCTTTTTTTTAATGTTACAATTAGAAATAACCATTTAATATTTCCTTCTTTTATCTTACAAATCTTTTTTTTTTAGTATTCTTTGACAAATTTCAAAGTGTCAAAAAATGCAATCTCAGAGAGTATAAATTAAAAGGAGAAAGAGATGAATGTCAAAAGATAAGAACAGGGCGTCGCGACGCCTCATTCTGTCATTGCGTGTGTGTGTGGGGGGGCATTGTTAGTTGAATTTAAAAAGAAATTATAAATGAATTAATTAAAAATAATTTTTTCCTTTTTACAACAATTAAAAAAAGAGATAACCTCAAATGGGGGTTCTCCATCTCTTTCCCTCTCGATTTCACTGCCTGCCTGATCTCTCCTCATTTTAATATAAAATCTTGTTTAAGAAAAAAAAAAAAAAAAAAAAAAAAAAAAAACAAGAAATGATTTGTGATGTGACATTTTCGTTAGAAAAGAACGAATTTATTCACATTCAATAAAATAAATAAATAAATAACCTTTTTTTTTAATAAAATGGTCCATAACACGCAGGGAGAAATTTTGATTTAATTATTAGTTCAATGACCTCTGCCTGATATGAGCGAGTTGCTTTTTTTTTTTACTAAAATCGTTCAATGTAAGGGAATTTCAATACAAAAAAAATAAAACAACTTGTCAAGAGGGAATGGAACAGAAGAAGAGAGAAGAGTACCTCTGAAGGCCTCTCAACTTCTCAACTCTCTGGGGAATGACCAAAAATGGAATGGAGTGTAGGTGAGGGACTGAAATTAATTTACCCATATAGGAAAAGAACTGCGACAGCGGGGCCCTTATCGGACCGGGCTTGGAGATATTTTGATTCATAAGTTGGCATCATTTCAAGTTAAATTAGCAATAATTCTTTTAATTATTGGAATTCATTGTTGTTTATTTATTTTAAAAATTTAATTTTATTATTAATATGAAAACAAACTAAATATGAATTCACTCCCCCCTCTCAAGGGCGGATCCAGAGGATTTTTTGTTGGCGGGCGTAATCTGGTGTGACTGGTCGCAGATCACACAATTTTTTCTTTCTTTCGGTAATTTAAAGGTGTATTCTGTAGGCTAAAATGTTTACTAGAATATCAATCAAATTTTTAAGTATTAATTTTTAAAATTCTATATTAAAAATAAAATTTAATTGCCAAAAAAAAAGTATTTTTTTTAAATCTCCGGGGGGGGGGGGATTATTACCCCCTTTTTACCCCTGTAACTGCGTTTACCCCCCCCCCCACGTTATTTTTCAATCTACACACAATTCATCTTGTCATATAATGAAAAATCTAGAAGTTCCATTTGTTTATTTTTAAGGTTATCTCTCTATATATATTTATATACGCTCTACATCTCTTGATTTTATTATTGTCTAATTAATTAAATTAAATTAATTAAATAAAGAATTAAAAAGAAAAGCAGAGAGAATGTAATATTTAACGTTACAAGTGAATAAGGGCTACCAACCTTTAAACAACAAATGTGATTGGGAGTCCAGGCATTTCTATTTAAGCCATTTGGCATTCAAATCGGACTGCATGAGATCCGAACCCGCGTCCCTTGGTATACAAGGCCAGCACGCTAACCCTTACACCTAAGCCCGAGGATCCCAATTTAATCCAAAGAACAGACACTGTCAAGAGAATAAAAGCAGAAAGCAATCGCTGCTTTAATTTCTGCGGAATTTCAAATTTGTAGAGAAATAAATCAATATTTAGCGGGAAATTGTTGTTGTTGTTGTTGTTGCAGAGCAAAAAAAAAAAAAGAGATGATTTTAACAAAAAGCCAAGCAGAGTCGATATTAATGGCTTTCGTTTTTACTTGGGGGGTGGCGGGCGATTTATCGATTCGGAAAGGAGAGGAGAGGGGGAAGGCGACGGCCATTTTCTTTGATTGATCGTCTCTCTTTTATTATTAGGAAAGGAAAAAAAAGAAAAGAGATTTTTTGGTTGGCTCGTTGAGGGTTCCGGTCAACCAATCAGCCCCCTCTGCAACAAAGAATATAACAATAATATATGACCCTCCAGAGAATATACGCCACCACAAGTCTCTCCTATCTATTTATTTATCTTCCATTCTATTTGTTCTTTCCTTCCGTTGCAAAAAATCCCCCCCTCCTCCCCCCCCCCCCCCCCGCTCCCCGCTTTTTTGGGAGGTTAATAATTAATCAAAAAATAAATAAAAAGTAGATCTATTTATTTATATCCATTAGCTGGAGAAATGAAATTTCGAAGAGGTTTTCTCGATTTTGGTTGCAATGGAGAATAAATAGTGAAAATCATTATCGAGGGTTTTTATTGGCATTGCAATTGATCAGTTTCGGTCATATATTTGACCATCATCGGGCCTGCGAAAAGATTTTAAAGTGTAAAGAACAATATTGTATTTATTATAAGAGTAATACAGTATATGGGCTATAAGAGAAAGTAAACATCTGGTGTGACTGACGCACAGTTTCAAAACGAGCTCAACCTCCCCTCTCCTCCCCCTCCTGCGCCCTCAAACACTTCCTCAGCAACCCACGGACCAAATCTTTGGATTATACTGACTCTGAGTATTAAATATACCAGATACATGCACGGAAGGGAGTCAGCCAAACCGTCGACGTTTCGAGCCCTCGTCACGCTCTTCCTCGGGTCTTGTGGCCACACAAAAAAAAAATTGTTTAATTACAGTAGAAGTCCCGTTAATCCGAACTAATTGGGACCGAGGGTCGTTCGGATTATCGGGAAGTTCGGATTAACCGGAATTGTAAGCTTGAATTAGTTAATTTTGATAATAAAGTCGTATTTATAACGTTGTAAACCGTGAAACTTGTCGGTGATATTAAACTCTAAATAAATATTTCATAATAATAATAAAATAAAGTTCCTTTAATGTCTAATTTTTTCATTGTATATTCCTCTTAAAAAAAAAAATAAAAATTTAAAAATAAAAAAATCGTACGCAAAAAGAGTTCGGATTAACCGGAAGTTCTGATTACCTGGACTCTACTGTATTAAGAAAGTTAAAAAATATAAATTCAATCAGCATCTTATGAAAAAATCCTTATAAACTTAAAGAGAAATAAATTCATTGTTGGCGCCACAAGTGCCTGAAGTGCTCGAGAGCGAAGCCCTGGGCTTAGGTAACCAAAATGCTTAGACGTTGGAAGTGTTGTCTTAAAAGCAGCTTTTCCCTTCAGTTGCATTAAAAAAAGATGATTTATTTATTTTAAAAAGGTAGTTATGGTAGACTAAGCTCAAGGTTTCATTCTCGAGCACATCAGGCACTTGTGGCGTCAACTGTACCAGCAAGCTTACTTTTAAACGCATGCCCTGTATAATATCAAATCATTCCACAAACACATAATGCATTGGTAATGTTGTTTGATGATGTCAAATGACACTTGACACTTTTTTTTTGTTTTAAAAAAAAACATTCACACTCACATACACACAGTCTTTTCGGCAACTCAGGCCATTTAAGACATTTACGATATCCGTTATAGAGATTAATATACATATATGGGGTCCAGGCATTCTTATTTAAGCCATTTGGTATCCAAATGGCTTAAATAAAATCATCGGACTGCCTGGGTCCGAACCCGCGACGTTTGGTATACGAGGTTAGCACGCTAACCACTACGCCAAGCCCCGAGGGCGCAATTGACACTTAGATGTTATATATTTCGTAAGAAAAGCAAATCAATCTCTAATAACTGTTTCGTGGGCTCCAAGGCCCTGAGGAAGAGCTCGAAACGTCGGCTCGAAACGAAGGATTTGTCTTTTCCTTTTCCTTGGCTGACTCCATTCATTTATTCTTAAAAATCTGGTGTGACTCTCTTTGCTATCTTTCTGAGATATCCATGCGCCCTAAAATTAAAATTTATTTCTTCTGTTCCAAATGAGAGAAGACGTCACGAAAAAAGAAAAAAAAATTATCTAAAATCAGTTGAAGTTGAAGGAGAGGGGAGGAGAGGGGAAGGGAGGGGAGGGGAGGGGAGGGGGAGAGATTGATTAAAAGCGAAGAGTTTATCGGTCGGTTGACGAGTGTCAGAGGAGATTTTTGGTGAAAAGCGACGAGAGAAGCACTCAAGGGAAAGAGTTTGAAATTTTCTCCATAAATTCTACATTTGAATCGATCATTTCGAACAGGCACAAATTTTGACCCTTCTTTATAAAGAAGAAGAGTAGGAGACGCCTTCGGGCTTACAGTGCGAGTCAAGGTTAGATTGACTGTTGGTCCTTATAAAATGGCAAAAAATATTTTACTCAATTGTGCCATTCGACATTTTGAGGAATTTTGTTGACACGCTTCAGCCCTGATGATAATCGTATATCTGACCGAAACGTCGGCTTGAAGTGATTAATAAACGAAATAAAATAAGCTATAATATTATATTATTTGTCCGATCTTTAATCATATGCAATTTTATTTCGTTTTTCTCTTTGGAGCAAATTTGTATTCACTTCTCTGGACTAACTAGCTGACTACCCTTAGCGCAAAGAAAAGAAAAGAATGTCCCCTAGGAGGGGGGGGGGATTTTATGGGACCTGCCAGCCACGCGTAGTGAACGATGTCCCCTCTGGTCCATCCATCCAGATCTCTTCTTCTTATCTCCTCGCCTTCATCTTGGCTTCGACTCTCTCTACAAACTGACTTGGGAACAAATTTTGCTCTTTTCAAACAAAAAAAGAACTCTCAGCAGCAGTACTTGTTGTTGTTGTTGTTGTATTCGTTTACTCTTAAGGCTACTTGCAAGTTGGATTTATGCCAAAGTATTTTGTGATTGGGCGATTCGTTTTTATTATTTATTCTGTTCAAGTGGCTGACGGGGATCTAGAATTATAAATCTGGTGTGACTGGTCGCACACCACACCACATTTTTTGGGATTTCGATAGATATTTAATTTCCACCGATATATTAGAATTCAAGATGTACAATTTATAAACATGGGTAAATATTTATATTTTGTTACCATGGCTTCTATCTTTCCTATCAAGTACAAGAGTAAAGTGTGCTTCAAACAAATTTCAATGGCAAAATGAGAATATACATTTTAAAGAGAATCTACAAAATAATTGATTTTTGAACTTTAAAAAAAATCGTTGGAGCAAATTTAGAGAAAATCGAAAAAAACTGAAAAAGTACATCAGCAAAGTACTAATACTCTTTGGCCGATTTTGTTCAAAAGCTTCAGGTCACGTGCCAGGAGGGTAAAAAACTTAAATATAAAATTTCAACCTCATAGCTCAATTCCTTCATGCTTAGAATTAAACACACACACACACACACACACACACACCCACAGACAGACCATGTTTCGAAAGCCACTTTTTTGGATTCAGGGGACCTCAAAACGTGTATATCCATCAAAATCTCGACATCGAATTTTTCTATATTTCTCTCTATAAGCTTATATGTTTATTAACATATATAAAGGTAAGAGAAAGTAAAAACGCCTTCCTTTATTTGTATCAACTTTTGAAATAAATACGTCAACCTTATCTATTAATTCAAAAATTTTGAAATTCTAATTTTTTTTTTTTAACACTCACACTTTTTTCCTATTCACACACACATACACACAGTCTTCTCGGCAATTCAGGCCATATAAGACTTAAACGATACTAATATTTTAATAATTATATATATTTGGGGTCCAGGCATCTTTGACAATTTGAAAAAGTTTATATTCTTTGACGTTATTTCGAAAACTGAATAGTTCTTGAGATAGTAAACGAATAATTGCTAGGGAAAGGTCTTTCACTACAATGAAGAACTGTTCAGTTTTCGAAATAACCTCAATGAATATAAACTTTTTCAAATTGTCGAATTTTGGTAAAAAAAAAAAAAAAAAAAAAAAAATTAGAAATTGTTAAATATCTATATTTGAGTAAGATATTAATATTAGTATTTCTCGCTTTGTTAGTGAATTGCCCAGTTAACTCGCATATACGGGGAAGGGAGTTCGGTGGCTTGATGCAATGGATGCCCCAGAAAGGCTGGAGATCCTGGGTTCGATTCCCGGGGATCATGCGCCGCTTGGTAAAAATTAGAAATTTCAAAATTTAAAAAAAAAAAAACAATAGGTTAAGAAGGCCTTCTGCTGTATTTATTCTAAAAAGTTGATGCATTTGTAGAGCACAACGAGAAAGGCATCCCCGAATTGTTTTTCTAAGGCCTTCACTCCCTTCTTTCATGCCTGAAGATAGGCAACAAAATGAATTCACTGAAAAGAAGGGATCTAGATCATATATAAATATAAATATACATATAGAGATTACTATAATTCTTGCATTTTTAGACGATTATCCTCCTTGGTGTAGAGACATCGAGAATGTAGTGGCGGACCCTTCTTCTTCCAATTTGTCAAAGGAGATGTGAGCAACGAGGAGAGGGTCCCGTTGGTTCTTTTTTTGGCCACCACGAAGCAAAAGGGAGAGGGGAGGGGGACTAGGTGTCAACCAACGACCTGTTCCCTCCCCTCCCCTCCCTCCCCTGCTTCGTCTCTTGAGACAAAATGACTTTTATTTGTAATTAAATGCACGCTCGTAAAAATCAAACAGACTATCTCTTCTTAATATCAAAACAAAAAGAGGAACGTCCCCCCTCCCCTCCCCCCTTATTGGAGCCGTTAAATTAAACAAAAACTTGTTTTCTTTTTGCTCCGTGAGAACGAATTGTTTCATAATTAGACAATTTCTCTATTTATTTATTTATCGGCGATTCCAAAAAGATTTTCTTTTTATCTTATTAAAATAGTTTTGTGAGTTGGAAACAAATCGAATGAATCCAAGAACGATTAAAGCTTTTATTGAATTGATGCGTAATGCGAATGCCAAGTTTTTAAATATAGCGCCATCTAAGGCGCATGCGTAATGAGGGAAATCACATGCGCAGTCACGTCACAAATAAAACGACTTCATTAATTAATTAGCAAAAATTCCACCAAGTTGAGATGTGAATTTGTAATAGAATCAAAATTCTGCCCCTCTCTAATTGTGAGGTTAGGATTGAGTGATGCAAGAACTCTTTTTTTTGATAATATTTCTATATAGAATACAGGTTTGCCGGGTCTTTTTGATTTCAAAGCCTAAAATAAATAAAGAATCCTTGATTGTGTTGCTGCCTTCACAACAATCGCCACTCGGAATCCAAGAGAATCACCCAAACACAAACTGTTTTTTTATTTCGCAATTTTAATATTATAATAAATTTCCGCAACCTTAAAAACCCTTTTATACCAATTTTGGCTATATTTGGCTAAAACTCAAAGAATGTGATCCGCCATTGCAAATTTTGAAATTATATTATGAAATTCGTAGTCAGTAATGTCAAAAAACCTCCAATTTACATTCAAATCGAATATTTTTAGTCACCTTTTTCAGATCCAGGTACGAATGAATTAGAAAAGAGATATATATGTATTTATATACGCTCTACATCTCTTGGATTCTATTTAAACGAGTGAAATTATCAATATAATAGAATCTCTATTTAATTAAGAATTAAATTTCATTATTTTATTCTATTAAAATAAATAAATATGCAAATATAACATTTTATTGGAAATTTAGAGTTAGCAGGCGAATTAAAAACAAAAAACTCTTGACGTAATTGATTTTATTTTTTAAAATCTTGCAATCGATGTTTCGGTGGTCGACTAATTAAAATTCTAATTGCATTAGAGAAATTAATTTAATAAATAACATAACGTTTCGGTGCAAATAAAATTTCTTCTACAGGCTCCTTATTAATTCCCAATCAATTTGTTTTTTCCATGGAATTTTTAAGCAAAAGAAAAAAAGGAGAGAAAGAGAGAGTCACGTGGTGTGATAATAATTTAAAAGAGACATGATCATAAAGATAGCATCAGAGAGAGAGGCAAAAAGGCAAGCAAATTGCTCCCAGGGAGAGAGAGAGGGGAGGGGGAGGGGGGGAGGGGGGAATCAAGGACTCGCTGCTCTGTCTCACTTGTTAGAGACAAGATACAGTTATTTTTAATTTTAGAATAAATGTTGTTCTGCTTGACTTAATCACACCACCGTGCATTAAAAATAAAAAAAATATTTATTAAAATCCTTAAGAAAAAGACTGCATTTTAATTTAATGCGTTAGTTAAATAGTTGTTAAGTTAATCACTCGTTTGACTATAAACAACAACAACATATTAATATTCTTTGATCACAAAATGTTAGAAATGACCTTGGTGATATTATTATTCATAAGTTGGCATTTCAAGTTAAATTAGCAACAAAATTGTTAAATAATGGAATTTATTTATTTTTAAAATTGAATTTTATTATTAATATGAAAAAATTTAATGATTTCACCTCCCGCCCTACTATTTTTCTTTTATCACAATTATCTTGACATATATAATTCTAGAAGTTTAAATCTGTTTATTTCTAAAGTTATCTCTCTGTATATATCTATATACGCTCTACATCTCTTGATTTCATTGTCTAATTAGAAGATTGAGTCTCAAAATTCTATAAATTAAAGTTTAATTAATTAAAGAAAAAGAAAAGCAAATTACAAATGAATGAATAATCAGGGCTACCACCCTTTAAACAACGAAATACCTTAAATTATTTATTTATATTAATATATTATTTATGTGAGTTTTTAAGCCCTGATTGTGGCCTTGTTAGAAGAATTAAAATGAAATTTTATTGATTATTTATCTATTAACTTTTAGTAACATTTATATCAAGTTCAAAATTGAAAAATCACAATATCCTCTTAATTGTTTTAAAACAAATAATTCGATGAATAATAGGTAGCCTAGCAAAGGATAAAACGTCAATTAATTTCGTCGACGTTTCGAGCTCTCATCTTCAGGACGACAAATTGTCGGTGTATTTGTGGGTTACAAAAAAAGGCCGGATTTGCAGCCTGTATAATATAAAGAAACCAGAAATCCAGAAATGTCGACAAAAATTAAATATTAACAAAATTTATTTGAAATAATTTGAAAGAAATTTTTGTCAACTTTTAAAGATGAAAGAAAAAATAATTTCAAAAAATTCATAATATGATTCTATTCTACGGTATTTATAGAATAGAAAGTTTAATTTTTTAAGATATAAAAAACTTGTCAGAGATGTGTTGTTAATTTCACTCTCCTTAAGGAACAGAAACTAGAAGATGTAGATAATATATAAATACATATATATCTATAAGCAATTTAATAACTTTAAATTAAATAAAAATTAATTTGAAAACAAAAAAGTTGATAGTTACCAGAAATACACACTATAATATATGCGATGAAGTTGGCCCCACGTTGGGCGCCATTTATAATAGATATTATAAGGGTAATAGTCTAGATTGGGTGCTCCTTATAATAAATATTATGCAGTTAGCTCCAGGATTGGATGCTATTTATGATAGATGATTTTCTGCCGGTTCCAGGATGGGTACCAGTTAGGATGAATTTTCGTTTCCCGTTGCCAAATTGCTGTTGAAGATGATTGATGGTGGGGAAGGGGTTCACACGCACACACACCAAATGACAACACGAAATTTTTGATTTAACAATTATTAATTAACACGTAATTGGTTTAAT